>JAYMTP010005571.1:0-13194 GCA_036897365.1 Geranium brycei
GAAATAATTAATCGATGCATTATATTAATATGAAAATCGACCTAAACGAAATTAATTTTCTCAATGTCCGATTGAGAGCGGTAGCCTGCACTCATCTCCAGCCAATCATTGTAAGAAATTGGTAAGAGATTAGTTGACGATTTTGAAATAAATGACATGGTTTTATAAATTTAAGAATTATAAAGAGTAATTTTGTCTTTTCAAACTAATTACTGACATAACCTTACAAAAGTTTGTAAAGTGTAATAAATATTTTTAGGGATGATTCCAACTGGGTACTTGTAGAAAAATAGCAATGGACAAAATTGTGTAAGAATTCCACAGAAAAGCATTGGATTATGCAGAACCTTTACTCCCTAACAACACAACAACACCCACTTGTGTGGTTCAAGTGTTTCAACTTTTATTGATGATTGATGTGAGTGTGCGATGTGACTCGATATCACGTTTCTGTACCTACCCATTTCACCTTTTCATGGTGAAGTTATGGTCTTTGATTAAACTTTTTCTATTTCATTTTAGTTTGAAGTTGAAAGTTCATTTTATATTTGCACCCATCTCCATACAATACAACAGAGTATGGAATGAGTAGCTAATGAGCCTATTAACTTATGATTGTATTAATTTAAGTTTTGATTTCGGAATATTTAGAGATATTTTTAACGGTATTTTAGAATCTTAAGACGGATAAAAGGTGAATACAAATTGAACCCAGATGTCAACTACATTCAATTGGGCATATATCTACGACCAAACAAATGTTTGAATTTATCGATAAACCTAAAAAGGGTAAGAGCGTATATATGTCGTCGTTGATTAATTTTCATTCAGAAATTAATTATGGAAGAGTCCAACTTTCCCAAAGAATGAATTTGTAAATTGTTTCGTTCTTTTTCCATCAGGGTTCGACAGCCTTTTTTGCTATGAAGTTAAACTCGATAAATTCGAGTTGTTGAACCTCTGTCAATTACGTCTCTCTCACTAAAAATTATTTGTATTACAAAATTTAAAATAAAAACTGTTTCAAAACGATAGTAAAATTGTTTTCAATTTTAAAATTGCCACTAAGATTGCTAGGGTCGAAGACACGGGAAAATTCGAATAGACCAATTCTTGTATCGTATAAATTTTATATAATCGAGATAAATATATCAAATCAAACTCAGCAGTTTCTATCAATAATATGTCCTAATCTTCATTTATGACTATTTATTTTCATTTCGGTTCTATAACATTTAACTTCTGAACATGATAAAAAAATTGAATTCATTAATTTTGTATTCGTTTAAAGTTTCTATCATGTCACTCACAACTTTTAATATTTTTGCCATATTTAACTACAAAATTTAATAAATAGAATAGAATAGAAATAAATAAATAAATATGTGTGTTGACTGTCTGCTCAGTGTCCTCCCAACATGTATTAATGGTTGTTACTTGTTTTGTTGAACACACTGTTTCTCCATTAATGTTCACTGTCACAAACTCTAGTCTTTAAGCTATTGTCACTGCCAATGAACAGAATATACTAATCAATCTATGTATAGTACATTAGTACCATATAACTATTTGGATATTTTTGGCATGCTTTCTATGCCATTCCATTTCAAGCTACCTTACAAGCATCAAAACCATGTAAAAATTATTACAAATTCCTTTTTTAAAAAGAAAACAAGTCATAAAAAGAATATACCCTTAAGAAAAATACTACTAATGTTTTCAAATTAACTCTATACCTTTTATAATTTACATTATTTTAAAACATCTAAATTTTTTTCAAAATGTGTTATCTCTTTTTTAAACATCTATTTTTTGTTTTTAAAAGTATGTCATTTCTCACAAATGTTGAACTACATATTATTGGAGCAGCTTTCTTAAAATTTCCAACTATTTTGATTGCTTCCCAATTGTCGATTAATTTTTGATTAATCTCCGAACAGACGGATGCCCTTTTTATCAGGCTAGCACACGTTTTTTCAAAAGTTTTCCTATTCATCAATAAAGTGAACAATACATCTATCTATCTATATATATATATCTATATATATATATATAATCAAACCCCAATATATATAATAATCAACATAAGAGTATAAAAATATTTATTATACGACAATTATAGCATGAGTGGTGGGTTCAAAAGAATATGCATAACTATCAAATACATGTATACAAATAGGGGCAAAAACCGAAAACACGTTTAGCTCTGATACCACTATTGGAAAAGACTAACCTTATATGTGGATTACGTAACAAGATTGACGTGTTGTTCCTTGCCCACAAATCTCTTATTCCGGTGGCTACTAGAGTCTCGGTAATGTCCACACCACAAATCCTAGAGTCTCTTAGGTTGCTCTTGGTGATTGATTGCGTTCTTTGTGAATTGTATTTTTTATTCTTGTCTTGTATCATTCTCGTAACATTAGTCCATATTTATACTAATGTAGAGAGTTGTTATAATGAAGAGAATTATGAGGCATAATTACCAAGTTAATGACCTCTTAATCTCTATCATAATAACACATATTATGACTATATTAAAACTTGTAACAATCATACTAATTGGCCATTCAAATTTCAATAAGAAGAATCTTTTATCTTCCTTTCTTTGTGTGGGCTTAATTTAGCATTGGTTTGCTCATTTATTCACCCCCTAGAAGCTTCATGATGTTCTTGCTCACATGACACTTTCCCCTAGAAAACAAATAAAAAAGAGGAAACAATATATTCAAACAAAGAAACTAAAAACTTTCATTGCACTGTATTTGATTCAAGCCGAGTCAAGTTTGAAGGATGAATGTACATGAATATATTAGTTATTGTGGCTTTATTATAAAACTCTGATATGTAATATATGTAGATGAACTTCAAGTCCCGAAAGAGAAATTGATTGAGGAATGGAATTGTTGTATGAAATGAAACAGCGTGAAATGGAATACTTCAAAGATACACTTATATGAAAAATGAGAACTATTTCAATTACTTTCAAGATCATGGAACTTGATTATATAATTGCAGAAGACATGTTTGTATTGGTTTTATTATGAGCCGATATGTTTGGTAACTTCTTACTTTTGAACAGCAAGGTCTTCAAGGACTTGTTACTGGTCTATTTGATTATCAACATAGGTAGTTATTGACATCAACACCAACCCCATTGCCACATCCTAGCACAAAAGAAATTACTAACAAATTTAGGCCTTCAGGGACTTGTTACTGGTCTATTTGATTGCTAAGAAAATTCACTGAGAATCAAATTTCAACAAAACTAAATGAAGCCTAACCTAAAGCACAACATATTCTACCTGGAACTGTAACTCTCTAGCACATCTCTATAAACACCCAGTTCCGAAATCAAACAACACTGAAAAAAAATACGAACATGCAGAGGTTTACTTGACGTTCTCAACTACTTTGACTTTTAATACACTTCTTTTTTATCAACCATTTGATTAGAGTTTGGCTGGTTACCTCATAATTTAGTTCTTCTTAATATAAAGTAACTTCAATTAAAGGGTCAAGCTATAGAACTCCGAGAGGAACAACATATACAACAACAACAACAATGGTCCATAGAACAAAATCAAGTTAATTTCATCTGCGAAAACACCTCAAACAAATTGCTGCAAATCATATAAATATATCAAACAAATACATCAAGAACAAAATACTCAAATCTCATCTGTATGTACTTGAGATATTGCAATACAAAACCTACAAGTATTCATAAATAATGCCTATTCTGTCCAAAATGAGGTCCTAAAAAGTGTTGTGATGCTAAATTAACATTTCCTGGTTCTCGAGTTTTACAGTAATTTCCTGGTTCTCGAGTTTTACAGAAGCTGAAAGAACAAAACCACGCACCTTCCACATGGTAAAAGGAACTCCAGCATCATCGAGTATACCCTGAGAAGCAGTTCTTCTCAATTCTCGCATGTTCACCACCTTCTCGCCTCTCGGATACCTAAAATAGGATAAGATGAATCACAAGAATTATGTATGTACATAACTCATTCACCAAGACTGGACTACAACAACAACTTAGGATTTTCCCAATAGATTGGAGTAGGTTTCCTGAACCAAAAACATGACACCGAGTCATTCACAAAGACTAGACAGAAATGCCATTATTAGAAAATACAGAGATTTGACTTGGAAGGGTTATCAATTAAACTTCAAGCATGAGATTGATTGAATCCGAAGTTGACAAACTCACAACTTAAGTCTATGATTAGACAAAACAATTACCATATTAGAATCAACCATTATGCTAACAACACAACACCATTCATCCATCGATCTTCCAAAGACCATAGTAATCTGAGTAAAGGCAAAAACAAGGCTAACCTAGATTCATCTATCACAATATTATTCCAATATATCTGGTCATCAATACCAATAATATATAAGGCCTTGGAAGATATGGATAAACAAACACCCCCACTATTCATATCCAACCAAATTTCCTGCACATAACTCCAACTCATCAGAAAAATGAAAATGAACACACAAAAAAGGGACCCCCATGGCTCCATTAAATGGGTTGGGATGACACAACCTCGTGTATAGATCTTTCTTATCTCATCAAACTTTCTCAGTTGTGGACAAATAATTGGGATTGATTGCCAATTTATCCCAGTAACCAATTTTAGCAACTGATACGATCTTTGACATCAACAAAAACTATCAAAATCACTGAACGTCTACATGCTAAATAATTCAAATTGGTATATTAATGATGGCCCCCAACCGAAGACATGCATGACAAATGTTCCTTTTAACACCTAAGGGGATTGCATGTTGCAAAATATGTGAGAGGCTTTCACTACCCATTAAGTCATAAATGTCTACACAGGGATAGGAGACTCGTCCCTAATCAGTGACAGCATAATATATATAGATGGTCGGAATATTAAAAGTTACTGATTAGATAAATATATAAGAAGTTAGTAAAATCTGTAAACAACAAAACAAGAGACAAAATTGAAACATTAAACCCAGCACAATCAAATTTATCCCAATATTGTTATCTACGTATCAACAAAATATCTATAAAAGGATACCTTGACCAAGTATGAAAGTAGCAAGTTCTCTTATCATTTATCCCCTCTCCATACGTGATCTTGGATCATTTAGTATGTTCTGGTTACTTTTTGCAATTTGCTGCAGATCATCCACCATTCGCTTGATATTCATTCCAATGTACATGTTTGCTTTGGAAAAATAGCATATTACCCTGATGACAGCACAACTTCCTACAAGTGTCAATAAGAATATACACTGTCAGTAGCTGTAATGATTGAAAAATAAGCACAATATGGGAAGGAACGCAACTCAATACGCTGATCCCTTTAAAACTGACCAATGCTTCTCAAGATCTACTTTCTTATCACGTACACCTACCAATTCAAGAATCATTTCGTGCGACACATAACATAAATAATGATGATTGTATGTATTAGTATTACACAAAACATTAAAACAATGAAATCATCTCAAAAGTGAAATAGTGATTACCTGATAAGTCCACTAATTCAACAATGGAGTGACTGGGTCATCCATCCAATCAACTATCAGCAGTAATGGGGATACTTCCATTCGTTTGAGAAAAACACTTCCTTGCTGGTACATTAGCTTCTATCGTACAATCCATGGTACAAATCAGCGCAAAACTAAGAGGAGATTCACATTAAAATCATACACGAATAGTCAAACACACATCAGAAAAAAAGATTCAAGAAAAAGACTTAAAAGGAAGGATAAAACTCTGTGAGCGCAAATCAGTGCACCGTCTCCGTAATGCTCGCTGCTGAAACCCAATAAACTCAAACACAATTTATACATAAATCAACAATCCAGAATCCAAAAACCAGGCTTGAGGCGATTAGAGGAGAAAAGTTACCATATCGAAGCTCTCCAGGTCCCGAAGATCCCCACCGTAAATTTACAGTTCTCACTATCTCACAACGATTTCGCCGGCAACTTCCCGACCCACCTCACCGGCGATTGACAACGACCTCTCCGAGAATACGAAGATTAAGTGTTATAATTTGAAGAGTTACGGTGCAGTGCCATTCAATTGAGAATACTCAGGCGACGTGACTGTTGAGGTGAACAAGCTGAAGACGACTCCAGAGGTTCCGGCGTACGAAATCCCTCAAAACGGCATCGTTGAAGAAAGCCATGGTCTAGAAATCGTAACGTATCGGAACAAACTTCCTAGAGGCTGAGAGAGAAAGAGTGCGGGAGAAGCGATTCTCATGCTTCAAAACTTTAAAAGTAAGTGATTGCATCTCGGCAACCCCACGTTGCCACAGAATTCACAACTCGCCTACCCGAAAAATATATCAATCTCATGAACACGAACACAAAAAACAACAATTAATCAAACGTTGCAAACAGTATTCAGGGAAATATTGTTGATCGTACCTAACACCCACTTCCACGAACAGCTGCACCATCATAAGAATCATCAGAATTTCCCAATTATTGTATATTCTCATATCATAAAAATCATCTGATTCAACGCCTACTACACATTTGTTCCATCGGAATTTCCCAAATATTATTGAAACCACTTACACAGATCCGAAATCAGAGGATTTCAAACGGCAAGTAGAAAATTTTCGAGAGCAAACTTTAGAATTTGGATGAAATCGAATATCCCAAAACTCATTAGGGATTACTGATTTTATAGGAAAATCAGGTCAAATCACGAACGGCCAACGCATATGCAATTATGGACGATAGTCGAAGGGCAAAATCATAAATGAATGAGGAGACAGCCTTCAATACCAAGAGCCTTTTCAATTCGTAACAACACCCGCACCGACTGATGGCATACCCAACCAAAACGGCTGAAAATTCAATATATGCATATCAAAGTTTTTTTTATATACGGAGATCACGGATCCAAGAAACCGAAATGGAGGCGAAAGGTTTTTCCTCAAAAATGCCAAGATTTCAGTGAATGAGAGCATTTGAGACATGCCACGCGTAAACCCCTATGTATTGCTTTTATATATATAATAGATTTTGTTTTATTTCTTCCCATGATTATTCGGTACATGACAACTCATTAGCCATATTTTATGGAGAAGTCTAATAACATGACAGTTACCACTTGATGGTCTTATCAAATACTAAAGGAGCTTCCGTTTTGGATTTGGAATCTATATCGTGTATTTTGATTTGTATACGTAGCGCCTTCCTTTTTCGTTTCTGGTGTTTCTGACTTTTGTTGAGTCGGTTATTTTGTAAATAACTTACCCGATTTTCGTGGCATTTCCTCTTATAAAAAATCGGTGTCCAGCATCATTGGTTTGCTCTCGCATTTATTTGTGCCTTTTGGTTTTATCTCGCCTCATTTTTTTGGTCTCTCTATTTCCCTTTTTTTCTTATGTAGTCTCTGGGAAGAGATTGGCAAAATTTTGGGGCATAAATCAATGGCATCATTTCAGAATCGATCGGAACAATATTGAGATGCGGATCGAATGAGTTGTTTTGAATTCGAATGAAGATGGGATGAGGACTGTACGAACTTGACGGCTATTAGAGGGAGGAAATGTACGCCGATATCAAATTGCAGCGGTGTCGAAAAATTTTGTGTCCTATCGAATCACAGTATTCAAGGTGATTAGTATATGGAAAATGTCATCTCGAGTTGGCTTTGAGTTCTAGGAAGAAACAATGTCTCTGAGACGACTTATTGAAGATTTGTTAGTTTTCTAATTCATGTTATTTGGTTTTTTTATCCGCATCACAATACCTATTTGGCTTTTTTTTCCTACAAATGAATGTAGGACAATTTCGCGTGTTTTAACAATTTTGATATCTTTGTTTTTTACATTCATTTAATATCCTCTCAAATTTGTGCTGGTTTCTGAATTTTTTGGGGTCACTGCTGTGTAGTCTGTAAACTACATTGTTGGGTTTTAAAATTATGAATTTGGGATGGTGAAATTTGGTTTTGGTTGTATTTTTTGGTAATTATTTGGGATCGGGAGGGCATTATTCCATAAAATAATTCAGTATTGTTATACGGCTCATATTTAAGTTTTGTAATTGGGGTGGAGGCGGTTTGCTTTTGTAGTATTTGACAATTTTTTTTGATCAGGAAAGGCTGTGACAATGACGTCGAACAATTCGGTATCAACAAGCGTAGTGAGTACACTGTCTTTTTAATTAAGAAAAGTATTTTTTGTTTTTGTTTGATTGGCTAATCGATGCACTGAACTCATTGTTTTTTGGATTTGTTGTGTTTATTGTAATTTGGGGTTTGTTGTGTATTGGAGTACTGTCTTTTTAGTTGAGAAAAGTATTTGTTGTTGTTGTGTGATTGGATAATTGCTGCACTGAACTCTGGCATTTCGTTAGAGAATGTTAACCCTTACTTATAGATGAAGTTTTGGTATTTAGTTTTTAGCTTCTTTTGGAGCATGTAATTGTATTGTAGTGCTCTCATGAAAAAATTACGAGTAAATATTTTATATTGCTAATTGTGTTAGTTTTTAGCCATATTGTTATACTTTGGTGTTTGTATTGGCGGGTTAGGATGTAGAGGTGTTGTTTGTTTATTTCTACTTCTGACATGTTCAATTTTTTAAATACATCTTTTTTGGGCTTTAAGCGGTGTATTTAAAGTGGGTTGTTCAATCTTTTCACATAGTCTGGACTTGTTCTAAAAGAGAGGAAAGGGAAGTACAGTGTTGTGGTTTATGTAACCAAATGTTTTTGGTTTTCCTCTTCCGTTTTTTGCTCTCACATTTGTTGGTCGACACATGAATGTTTGTTTGCTAAATTTACATCTACTATGTGTTTGTCATTTATTTTGGAAACAGTTGGTTCAACTTTTTTCTACACTTTTTGGGAAGTTTATGTCCTAACATCAATCTAAAATGCGTGTGTCGCGAACACGTTTATCTTTGGGGGAATTTGTGAATGATGTTTATTGTATTTCACTTTGATAGTTTATTTACATTAGATTCTAATATTTGTTGCTTACATTTGTCTCTGTGATACTATCGTTTTGGCATATTGTATTTATATCGTAAATATATGACTATTTTGTGTATCCTTTGATGTTGTTTAGTTAATTGGTTAGGTTATGGAATTTGGCACTACCGTCTGTCTTTCGTGTTTGATTTTGTTTTGTGAGGGCGATGAAATTACTACAAGGACAGCTGTTTTGGCGTGTAAATTGTCGGGATCGTACGGTGGCACTGAAAGAGCGGGTATAAATTGAATTCCTATTTTCTGTGTTTGGAAGATATTTATTGGTTTGTAATTCTGTTTATTTTTGTTGTGAAATATTTTTGTCATTGGGTATTTCCTTGTACACAATCTGTTATGGAACTTATTGTGTTTATGTATGGGTTGTCTAACTTTATAATTGTTGAAATTAATAATACGTGTTTTTTTGTAATATGTGTTGTTTTAGAAGCCATTTTGCATTGTGTGAAGTACTCTGTTTGTCGTTGTGTATTATATATAAATCGAACCAATTAATTTTGGTTGAGACTTTATGTGTTGTTTAAGGGTTGTATTTTGATCGTGTTAAACGTATTTTAGTTATTTTAGTTGTGGTTGTGTGTTTGTTTAAGTCTTCGTGTGTTTGTTGTATACATTTGTTTGTGTTGTAATTGTTTTTGGCATTGTGTGTTTCTTTCGGGCTTTATGTGTTTGTTGTTTACATTCGTTATGGCTATGTTTGTAGCTTTGATGTTGTTTAATTAAATTGGTTATGTTATGGATTTTGGCACTACTGTTTTCTTTCTATGTTGGCTTCTATTTTGTGAAGGCGGTGATTTGCAGCAAGAACTAGCTGCTTTGGCGTGTAAATTGTCGGGATCATATGGTGGCACTTGGAGAGTGAGTTTTAAATTGATGTTTTATTTTTGTATTTTGAAGGCATGTATTAGTTGGTGGTTCCGTTCATGTTGTTATGAAATATTTTTGCCATTGGGTATTTGCTTGCACACAATATGTTAGGGAACTTATTGTGTTTATGTATGGGCTGTCTAACTTTGAAATTGTTGAAATTAATAATATGTGTTGTTTTTGTAATATTTTGTCTTCCTAAGCTACTTTGCGATGTGTGTTGTATTGTGTTTGTGAATATGTACTATATATAAAATGAATGTATTATTTTTAGTTGAGACTTCATGTGTTGGTTTAATGGTTGTGTTTTGATCAGTATAAAAGTATTTGACTTTTTTGGCTGAGGCTTTGTCTGTATGTTTAGGGTTGGTTGTGGTCGTGTTTAGAGTGTGTTTTGTGTTATGCAGTTTGCGATTGAAAGTTTGATACGTTGAGTTCGTATTTTTGTGTTTGTGCGGACGACACAATTTTTATTTTATTTTTGTACTTGTTGGAGAAACAATGAAATTAATTATTGTGTTCATTGTCTACAAACTTATACTTCGTGTGAGGGTAGTCCGCGTACTAAAATTGGTTTGTTCAATTGGGATGTCGATTGTTGTTTATGCATTGAATATTGGACGTTTTTATTGTACGTTTTATTTGTTATTGTGTTTGTTGGTTGCAGTGTTGTTAAGTTGTAAGTTGTGCATTGTACTTTACCAGAGTGTGGTGGTCGATGTTGACAAAAATCATTTTTAACTGTCGTTTTATTATTTGGTGTTTTGGTTGTTAGTTTTTCATTCCACAGGTCTAAACATGTTGCATATGTGGTTTGTACTGCATATTTCTTTATATTGTATTTTGTGTTCGTTCGCTTTGTTGCAAGTCTTGTTTATAAGAGTTGTTATTGTATTTTAGTAATTGTTTGATCTTCTATATTTTATGTTATAGGAGTTATTGTTGGTTTAGTTTTCTTGATACGGGTTGGGCGATTAGCTGCAGTCTTAAATGCTAGAAATAGTTTGTTTTAGTTATATTTTGGGTCTTTTTGATAATATTGAAATTAAGTTTTAACTGTGTATTTCATTTATTGAAGATGTTTGGTTTCACTTTGTAACTAACACGTGTGTTGACTAATTGGATATCTATAACTACTGTCTCTATCTATAGACAGTTGTTGGTGGTTTTTTTAACTGATTAAAATTTTGTTATAAACTGTGGTTGTTTTTTTTTTTTTTGCTGTGATTTGTTACTCTGAGAAACATGTTTGGATTTTCGAAGAAACGCATTTGTATTTTTGTAGTGTTATGGATTTTGTCTTTGTCGCAAACATGCTTGGGGAATCTGGCAATAGATTATCTATCGATGGAAAGGAGTATGCTCTGGTCTCTGTAGGTGGCATATTTAATGTGCATAGTCAGCAAACAACCGACTTCTACTTCATTGGAAATTTTTTGTTTGATTGTGTAATGCATGACGATCGTATACAGGTAACATTGACAAATATATGGCAACCTACGAGTACAATATTGTTACATTTATTTGGTGACAATTTGTTTCTAATAGATTTGATAACAAGATGGGTTATGACAAGGTATGGTTGGACTAGCCATGACCATTTGTTAATACTGTGTTTTTGCTGCACAGTTTAGATTTTGGTTTACAGTTTAAAATGATTTATTTTAATCATATTACCATGTGAGTTCGTGTGTATGGCTTGTTTGGTGAGTATAGGAATGAGTTGTTTCTATTGTCTATTGCCCTAAAATTAGGAGAGGTGCTGGAAATTGATCAGGATTGTTTTAGGTGTGTAAATCGAGTATGTGTGTGAGTTCAAGTTGCAATTAGTCTTGATAAACCTTTGGCGAGAAAAACCAAAATTGGCGTCATAAACGCTGAGACATACTAGGCAACTTTTTGCTTATGAACGTGTTCCAATTTGTTGTTACTTTCGTGGATTTTTGGGATATTTTGTGAATAGTTGTAGGCATGTACCAACAACTATTTCAAGAGATCAGTTGGATTGTCCATATGGAGCAAGACTTCGTGTTGGAAGATATTATCGTTCGAGTGTTACAATGGGCAGATTCGTACATGTAGTTGGTGATGGGATGTCCGATTATGTTTTTTAGTTTGGTGTTTTCTGAATGTATCCTTGTAATTTAAGAACTATTTGTTTATCTGTTTCGTAGTCTGATGTTTTGTTGTGTCTTATTTAAACTTTGTTTTATTTGGTTTGTTTTATACTTAATTTATCTATATAGTTTTTGTTAATTTATGTCTTGAAGAGTTGTTGCTTTATTCAATCAAAAATGCGCATGGATTTACATTAATTGTGTTTACATATTCGTTTCTGTGTATGTTTAATTTGGTTAATATTTAGTCTTTCTTTAATATTGGTCTGCGATGTAAATACTATTTATCGTGTGTTATTTTGTTTGTGTTCTTGTTTAGCTATGTCCCACCCTCGGGGTTATAGATTACATGTCTCCTTGTTTTCCATATTTGGTCTGTCTCCTTATCGGTAAGTTTTTGGGTCACTCTTAAAGAAGTAGTTGCATTCTATAAATAAAAAATATTTATTGAATATTCTTGGTCCATTCGGACTGAATTTTTCATGTACCAAAATTGAAAATTGTGAAATTTTTTGTCAAAATCGAGTTTTTGTTTCAAGTTGTTTGGTTTAACTATTGGCCCGCGTTGAAAATATTGTTTGTTATTTGGGTTTTTTTTTCGTGTTTTGGCCGTAGATGTGCTAATTAAACGCTATTTCAAACACCTTAGATTTTCTTGGACGTAGAAAATTATGCTATGCCATTGTGACTGAATGTTATGCGTTTAAAATGTTGCGGGTTCATTTGAGCATTTTGACCATGTTTTGATCGCTGGTGTATGGCTCAAAGGCTATGATGGACACTTTAGATCCCTTGAATCAAGAAAAGTATGCTCTGCCATTTGCGGTGGTTTTTGTCACGGGGAAAAGCATGTTTGTGATTCATTTCTAGATAATATTAACGTTGAGTCAAGGAAGGGATTCTATACTTATGATATATGAAATATAAAATCGGACTTATATTTCTCATTTATAGGATACTGGAAATGAGACTACAGTGATGGTTAAATTTTTTTATTAAATACAATAAATTAGTTTAGGTGATAATGGCATGAGTTGATGTATTGTTGAACTAACAAAAACAAAAAATTTGGCATTTTTTTGGAGATTTTTCACTGGAATTAATATTAACATGAAGATATATTATTAGTGTTTTTCAATATTTTTATTGGGTGTATAATACTTTATATATATATATATAAAGTATAAAGTACTTTATA
>JAYMTP010005572.1:0-13194 GCA_036897365.1 Geranium brycei
GTCACAGACATTGTCTTGACTTCTTCCAGAATTATTCGTTCGACATCTTTCTTACCTAAAAAATACACCAATATATATAGTAATAACAACAACCTTCAAAATACTTTGCATTGTTGGAAGAGTTCACAGCAAATATATAGTGCACGTGGTGATCTCTTCGGTTCGGTCTTCACACCACCGGAGCATTGAGGTGCGACCTCCTTCTCTCGCCCTTGACACCGCTCCGTTCGGTCCTCTCGTCGGAACTTGAGGTACGACGGAGCGGCTCCTCCGTCCTTGACAGAGCCTCGGGTTCAAGTGTCAACCACCACCCTAGCCACCTAAGAACAGGCCTCCTGCCGGAGCAGGAGGTGCGACGTTGGCCACCGCTGCTCCGGAAACCGCCTCCGAAACTCCCTCTGGATAGCCAGCCAAGGTGGGACAAAGATCAAGTAGTAACTAGTAAGCAGCATATGGTCTCATCTCAAGTCTAGTCTTCAGTTTCAAGTTTTTGGGCTTGTTTCTAATGGGCTATAGACCAGTGAGGCCCAACATAAATTAGGTGACCAAAGGTGTGAATCAAAAGGGGAGTGGGGCACATTTATTTCGGATCTCTTCAATGCGTACCCAACGGTCATAATCAGAAATCTCCACAAACAACCAACGCCATTCTTTTTCCTTACCTCGTCAACAAGACAGATCCAAAATCCTCAGAACAAAATTTGTCTTCAATCTCATTCTTAATTCACACAAAAAACCCAGAACTCATCACAATTATCTGACGGTAATGAATCCATAGTTGAAAAATCAGAATCGGTCTAATTAATCAAAAGAAGAAGAAAACGAAAAGCATGAAACTTTCTATCTGTTGATGTAATATAAATAAATAAATATAAACTGTTGTTTTACATAAGGAACTGAAAAACAGAGTAGCTTCCTCTCGTTCTCCAGAACACGGATCAATAACTAATCACAGAGCCTAAGAATCGAGAGCATAAAAGTCAATAACCTCCTCAAGGTTGAGCTGAAACAGAGAAGAACAATCATTATGCATCAACCACAACATGTGCTCGAACAAAATAGCATCCACATCCACATAGATCACTCTGTTCCTCTTCCCTCTTCCCTTAACACCTTGGGTACAGCCACCGTGTCCCTGTTTCCTCATCATTTCAATCAGAACCCGAAAAGGGCTCTCTTCAAGAACAAAAGGGTCGACCAAGAACTCCCTCTTCTCCTTCCCCACCACAACCCTCACCGGAGACAGGGCCTCCTCCTCTGCCAGCTGCTCGTACCCAAGCCGCGACGCCAACGACGATCGCCTTCGCAGGATCGAAGAAACCGGGATGACCAAGCAATCCATGATTTTGAGATGAGATGCGAATTGGGTTAATGGTGAAATTGGGCTTTTATAATCAAAGACGCGGATTTGGGGTTTGGGGGTTACTTGTTTGGGAGTGAAAGCTACGTTATTTTTATGAGATTGGTTGACGAAGTCTCTCAATTGAAACGTTCCTGTTGCGTTTGTTTTTAAGGGTGGCAAGAAATATAGCCGTTGGGAAGGAGCTGTTGTCTTTGTCTTGCCGACTCGGCGGCAGAGGGTGGGGTAGGCCCAGGCCCAGTCGCAATCACAGGCGCGTGAGGGTTGTTGTCAACAAATTATTATCATTAACAAGGTTTTGCTGTTGCATTATGATGCTTAAAGAATGGTCGATGATTGATTGAGTACGCAAGTCCAATGAAGATTGTGATTTGGGTGGGGGCGCGTGGAGTACACTGATAAAAGATTGGTTTTTTCTTTGTTTGGTAAGATTGAAGAAAAATAATAATGAATGAATTCGGTGTTAACATTAACAACAATATCAATAACAGATGAAAAGTTTTGAACATACACAGATGGTAATAAGTATTTGGGTCAGGGACTGGTTAGCTAAATATGGAAATAGAGACAATTTCGACACTGAATTAACTTCATTGTTTGACCTGAATTAATAGTAAAGAAAACGAGTTAAAGCAGTTAGAGAGACGTTTAAAGTACATTAAAACGACTGGATATTGCTTAATCAACTATTTGTACAAAAATGAATTAATATGGATTGATGAATTTCCTTGTTCGTACCAAATATTATATGATTTATGCGACAATTATTTATTCCCCTCGATAGGATAATAAAAGACAGGGTAGTCTGGAAACAGTATACAATACATATATAGAGGTCATTTTGGAAAAAGTCATATCAATGCAGATTTTGAGTTACCATATACGAAAAGTAGTAGAGATTCAAAAAATTTGCAAAGTCAACTCAATTAATTCTGCTTTTTGTACCTATTTTCAAGAAAACTGCAGGAAAAAAAAACTCCCAACTCGCTGATCAAGGTTCCTGTAACTTTGCAAAACTCAAACTCCTGAATAAATTTTAACTCTGAATCTTCAACCTAGTGAAAATCTTTCAGCCAAGCAGATTCAACAATATCAATAATACTGAAATAACATGTTAAAAGAAAGGACGAGATAAAATTTGATCTCTACAGCCGGAGAGAGGAGAATACAGTGTGCCTCCTTCCTTGTATGGTGTGTTCCGGTGCTCACAATGCTCTTTACTCGTTAGCAGTCTTCATTCATATTCAATCGGGGCAGCATATTATGGACAGATCTTCATTGTTGGGTTTGCCCCGCCCATAGTTGTTGGTACAGCTGGAAATTGTGAAGTTGTTGATTTGCGCTGCTATACTGTCCAGGGCCTCGATCCAATTGGTTACTATTGTTCTCGCCAGATGAATCACTCGATCCCCCGTGAGAAGGGGGGCTGGACGCAGCTGCTGCTCCATTGAAGGTTAGCATTTGAGGTGCTGGTGCTGGTGAAGATGCGGGTTTTGATGTGTTGCCATTTGTCTTGTTCCCGCCTTCAACGAAACTGCCTACAATCACCTGGGAGTGCATTGAAATTCCACATTAGCATATTGGTGCAGCAGAATGGTGCTTCAAAACGAAGCAAGAATAAACACTAACTTTAGAGAGGAACTGAATTAATCCAAATAAATCAAATTGATAATAACAATGATGATGATGATAATGATGACGACATTTTCTACACAAAATAAGACTTGAATAATTCTCCAAAACTACTTATAACTAGAAAACCTAAATCAATCAAAACTTACTAGAATTAGGAAACCTAACTTAATAGGAAAACCTAAAACTATCCAAATCCTAAAATAAATAAGTCTTAATTGGTCTTGTCCTGCATCACATACTAAACAAATGGTAGAGTGTGTGAGACTTCCTAAGACTTGTTAAGGAATTTCCATTTCCACAGATTGGCTTCGGAAATACTAAACATAGAAATGAAATTAGACAAATAATTGTTCGGCTGTTGAGCCTTTCTCATACCAATACAGATGTGTTCAAGTGTCAAAAGTATATATAACAGCATTGCAAAAGACAGCAGAGGCATACTTGAACAGGTGACGCTGCAGCTAAAGTTCCACAGACTATGCCACCTACAACATGACCTTCTGAGCCAGACATGGACACGCTCAAACAACTGTCTCTTTTATGGTCATCAGCGTTCGAGACTAAGAATGAACCTGTTAGAGAAATTATCTCAAAGCAACCCTGCAAATAAAAATAATAATACTTAGATGGCTAAAGATACTTCACAAAATTGAAGAATAATTCAAATCCAAAGTAACCAATCTCAGGATCAGTAGATTCAGTGAAACTTAATATAAGAATAAACTCTAACACTTCATTATTCAACATTCCCCTACAGCAGAGTGTAGGCATAAAAAATCTAAAATCCTAAATAGAAATATTAGAACAAACTTTAACCGGTTCTGAAGTTCTATCATGTGCTCTGAATAACATGTTAGGAGTCCGGCTCATGGATAACTCCAACATTATTTTTTCATTAGTTTAGATGAGTATCACTTTTCTTTAGATTATTATTTTATTAGTTTGGATTTATCTAGTTTGGAGATAGAGTTTAGTTGATTAAAATTGACAGCCACCGCAGGTTATAAATACCTGCCATGATCATTGAATAAAGATATCGAATATCTGAGTAAAAGGTTACTTAGGGGATTGGTGTTCTCTTGAACGAACCCACCTATCACAATTGGTCATGGGAAGAAGCATGTGCTGCTTCCGTGCAACCTGATCCGTTCCTACACAGGACCCATAACCCGATCCCGCGCCAGGGACCGTATCAACATTACACTACTATTATTATGACTTATATTTACAACAAAAAAAAACACAAGAATCTAAATCAGCCAGCTTAAAAACTCACAAAACAATAATATGATTTACCCTTTAGATGAAAAGTGCAAGATTGATACTAAAATCTTTAACATGAAATATCTAAAACCAGAGTATCCAATTAAGATACCTGCAAAAGAGACAATTACTGCACATCACATATACAACGGTCTATATTCCCAATAAGGCACCTAAAGAATCTCCATAACATTAAACTATAAACTGCCTCCATTCAAAACTGATCCCTTACTTCCAGATAATGGATATTCCAGAATAAGTGACCACTTCCCTTTCGATAGAGTAAATTTTGCATGGATTAACAATGATATCCTTATATGAGTCAGTTAATATCAATATGGTGTATCGTCAGGTTGAATATAAGGTGAAGCCCACTGGGACCCAGTTGAAAAGTTAAGCACTGTTACTCTATTCTTATCCTTAATTTTCCCCCAAAATCAAAGAGGACTTACTTTAGGAATGGAGAAAGTGCAAAAGTATATTGCACTTCCTACATGCCAACACTTACTCAAAGACACAATGAAGAATGTAACAAAAAATAGAAAGCAAGGTCATAGTTTACATAAAAAGTTGACAGTACATGTTATGGAAAATAATAGACATTCGCATACTCAAATGAATAAAAGCAAGCATCTGATCTGTTATAGAGTGATATTAAGGCATACCTCATGTGTACGTGAGTGCCCATGCGCATTTGAAGGTACTGATGACTGACGGAGGGTGACGTTGCAGATTGCACCAATAGCAGACAAAATGCAAATTGCTCGTGGGCTTTGCAATGAAAAGGCATTGATTTTCTGTACAATATCCTGCACAGATGGAGGGAACACATATGAGACTTATAGACAAGCTGAAACCTACATCATAGCATTATCCTATAACGAATGACAAAAAGTTTGCAGACTTTATACGATATAAGTCCCAACTATGTCATCAAGCTTCTGAGTTAGATATGCAAAAACCAATCGCCACTTGAGCAGAATTGTCTACCTTGTTATGTCGAGGAAATTCATTCAAAATGGTACATAAAAAAACTACAATAAACAACAATAGCAGAAACAATAATATGGTCCACAAAATCGGGATAAAACATAAGGAATTGACCAAAAATGCTAGTATTTTTTTCTACACGGTGAGTTCTAAGAAGTAAGCAAACCGGTGTGAACATTAGTAGAATTTGTGCCCACTGCGCAATCAAAGCAATAATACAGACCATTCGGTGAAGGGAAAAAAACTAAAATACACATAGGTGTAGCAACATAGATGAACTGGGTTCCCATTCAGATTTCTTAACAAAGAACAATAGCTGGTATCACTGCAGGACGCCAAGGTATCAACTTCAAATTGTTTCAATGATTCTCTTCAAAATTTTGTAGTTCAACGGCATAAATTATAAGCTGTATAAAGAGCACGCAGCATCGCTACCTCTTCCTTATATAAGCCCACATTATTTTCAAGCTCATGAGATCAAGTACAGAAGACGGATGTGCTCCTTCGGCTTTGCTCAGGAGCATAAGGCAAGTTATCTCCAATGTACTAGTCTTCACATTTTATTTAAAAGGCTATATTTTTGCACCTACATGAGATCAAAACTTCTGATTCTTCAATTATTTCTCTCCCTCACTAGACAACGAGAAAATTGGCATGGGAAACTTGCCTACTGTTCAGTTCCAACCACTAAAACCTTGCTATAAGGTAGTATATCAGCAGTTAACTATATCTTCTAAAATGCCACTAATAAGAGTAAAGATAAACCTAACAAGCTTTCTGCTCACACATCTTAGTCTTTTAATGAATTATCATTGCTGATAAGAAAACATCCTAAGCAAAAGCTAGCACCATCTAATTAGGTAAACCAAAATAGGGACACATTTGCTTCAAATATCAGTATCATATGGTCAGATCACATAAACTAATCTGGGCATTACAAACTATGTAGCCACTAAAGTCTAAACTACTAAAGGGATCACCCATTCATGTTACATGTCCTTTTAACTTATAGAACATCGGGGAAATATGTGGTCTGTGTGAAAATAGAGAGATAAGTAGTCTCCACCACAATGTATCCATTATAAATCCTCACCACCAAAAATTAAGATCAACCTTCCAAATAAGTAAAGCAATCAAAATAACTTGAAAGCTAAGGATTGAGTGATGTTGATCAATATCACACCAATGGAGATGGAAATGCTAGTGAATACTGAACAAACATAGTGAAAACCATATCAGAACTTTTCTCCTTGTGTGGCTCACCTTATCATAATATTTTTGATTGAGCAACATACATATAAAGAGGAAATGACAATTTACTACACCTAACTATAGTCAAATCCCACTTTACTACCCTAACTTTTTTTTCTTTTTTTTTATACCCTAAATTCATTTTTTTCCCATTCCGTTAGTACAGTTAAATTCTACTTTTAAAATCATACAAAATAACAATTTGACCCCCAAAATTTCATTAAATTTACACCATTAGGGCAAGTGAGTTGTCTCCAATGATGCCCCCCAGCGAGACTCCCTATCAGTGTTTATACCCGTTCTCTTCGATTATCGTTGGTTTTTTTTGTTTGAAATTTTTGTTTATTTTGAGATTTTTTGGGTTTAATATTTTGTTTTCTTTTTGGGTTTAGGATTTTTTATTTTTTGTGTGAGATTTTGGTTTGTTTTCTGTTTTGGGAAACAAAACAAGAACAATCGTAAAGAGATAGTCTCGTTAGAGAGAGGGAGTCTCATCTAAGTGCATCACATGAGATAACCCACTTACTATAATAGCATAAATTTATATATTCAATGAAAATTTGGGGTAAATTTTCATTTTATATGATTTTATCATTAGGATTTAATGTCACTAACAAAATGGGAAAAGAGGGAAGTTTGGATGCCAAAAAATAGAGAAAATAATAATTAGGGTAGTAAAGTGATAATAGACTATAGTTAGGTCTAGTCAATATTATGAAACCGGCCGAACTCAGGGAGAACTCGATATTTTTGACATCCTTGAGACCAATGTTTAAAAAGGCGGAATGAGCCTCGAGGCGTTTGTCCTTAGCACTGAGAAGCGTAAGCCTCGAGGCGTAGTGAGGCATAAGCCTCACTATAAGCCCGAAATATAATAAAATATTATACATATATATATAAATATATGAATCAATTTTTTGTCAAATGACCCATAATATTATTATAAAGGCAAAGGGTTCAATTTTAACAAGTCCTCAAACATATTCCAAATTCCACAAAAGAAAATATATTCCTAGGAGTTCAATTTTAAAAAGTCTTCAAACACATTCCACAAAAGAAAGCATATTCCAGTTCTAAAAGTCAGTTCTAACTTCCATTTTCAACATCATCATCATCATTTAATTGCATAGCCCGATCATCATATCGATCTTCATTCTCATAACCACTTTCTTCAAACTCATCCTCCCTATCCTCCTGGTTCACATCTAAATGGATTTCTTTTCTTTTTCCTACATCATAACATATTAATAATTTACAACTTACTTTAAACTATATAATTTGAAAATTGTAATAAGTTATAAAAGCGGCGGCTTCGGCGGGAGGAGACGGCGACGTTGGCCGGAGCAAGTGGCAGCAGGAAGAGTGAAGGTTGGAGAGTGAGAGAAAGATGTGTGTGGCTATTGAGAGGGATAGATGAGATATCTGCCTTTGGAGGGATAGATTTAGGGTTTTTAAGAGCTGAATGAGCTTTTTTTATGTTTATATCATTTATTGTTATGGCCCAATATGAGAAGCCCATAAATTATTAAAATGATGGGTTTTTAAATGTGTGGGCTTTAAAATTAGGCCTAATCTGAATACAATTTCAGAGGCGTAAGCCTCATGCCTTGAGGCGCATGAGGAGAGAGGCGTACACCTCACAGGACTCGAGGCGTCAGCCTTGCCGTACACGAGAGAGGCGTAAGCCTCAACAGCTTTTTCAACCGCCTCGCCTCGAGCCATGAAGTCCAAACTCAGCTAGAAACTTGGTCAATGTCGGTCAACGCCAGTAAAACCCATTTTCAACCTCCATTTTCAACGATTCAAGGTCATCTGTCTAAGTTCGCCTCCATAGAGCAAGAGAATGAAGATTAGAGGAACTAGAAATTACAGATAGATTGGGGAAGAAGAAAGGGAGAGAAGAACAGAAACATAAACGAGAGAGAGAGAGAGAGAGACGTGCCTTTTCCCTAATCGTTTCATATTCCTATATCTAGAATTTTCTAACTAATGGGTTTGGGTTATCCCATATTACACACTCAAAAGCAAGACTTAAACATACATGCCCACCAAAAATAGTATTTCCTAGAACTATGTTAAATTCCATGTGTTATGATTTATTGTGTTAATTAGTAAAAGAAAATGGTGCGTACTAATAAGTTTGAGACTAAAATCAATTAAATATTATTAATTTTATCTTTAATAAATATTAAATATGAATAGCTATATATTTAATTACTTATTTAATGCACAACGAGTTTTGCCGAGTTCTCCCCAATTGTCGGCTCCCCAAATTCTCCCCGAGTTCCGAATTTCACAACGTTAGGTGTAGTAAACTATCTTTTCCCCTATAAAAATGCATGAATAGTGTCGCCTCTTTTAAGTTAAATGTGATCTCATATACCATAGGCAGGAGTGAGACTTCAACTTTTTCCTGCATGATCAGAAAAGCAATCTCCAATGCTTCCAAGAATTTTGTGTAGAGATGTCTTTTGCCATTGTTCATATTTTTAAGGGCCATCTTTGCAGAACTAGTATGAGATCAACACTTCTGTATCTTCGTGTTTTTCAATCTCCCTAACCTAGACAAGAAAATTAGCATGAAGAAGAAACTCAGCCCCCCTTAACTCCACACACTAAAAAACCTTTAGTATATTAGTAGTGACTAGTTAGTTATATCTTCTTGAATACTATTAATGAGAATGAAAGCAAAACATGGCAAGCTCACTGCACATACACCCCAGTCCAAAGGCACATAGCATCACAAAATTAGTAGAACCAAGTTACTATCAGATCAGGAATATTTGACATATTTACTTCAAATGTCAGTATCCTCTAGTTAGGACTCATTGGCTAATCTAGGCATCATCTGCTTTCCAGCACCATTTGTTATGAAGTGTCCTCTTAACTTAAAGGGGCTCAGGGTAATGGACATACAGATGGGAAGAAGTGATTCACATTGCCACTGCGTGTGCAATATGGATTCCCACCACCACTTAGCATCAAGATTCAAGACTGTTGTTCCAAATAAGTACAGCAATCAAAACAAGTTTGAAAGCTAAGGATTGAGTTATGTCAAAACATCACCAAATTCATACTAAACCAACATAAAGCATCAATTTTAAGTCTTTTTCTGCTCAATTTGCATCCTCAAAACAAATAAAAAGAACCATATAAACAATCAATTTGGCTTTAAAGAAATAAAGTGTACCTCCCCCACTTCAACTTTTATAACATGGGGAGTGAATCCCAAGCCACCCGTTCCTCCTGCACATCAAAAACCACACTTCAGTAACCACTCTACCAAAACAAGTTTGGAGAAAGATACAAGATTTAGATAAACAATTACCCAAAGCATCGAGCTGCTTCTTCCCAGACCCCGGTGGCCTCCCCCTATTCCTCTTGGGATTCTCCGACGAAGGCGTGCCGCCAGAATTTCCATGATTCGGCGCAGAGGCAGTAGTAGAAGCCTGAGCGGAGGCAGGCGCTGGTGCGAGACCTAGATCAGTGGTTCCATCGGGAACATACTTCCTAGGGCGACCCCTCTTCTTCCTAACATTCTCGAACCCGCCGCTCCCACTAGCGGCACCGCCACCGCCGGGGCGCAAGCTCTGCGACGGCGACGATCCGTCGTACACGACCATGTTCATAGACTCCTGAGGCCTGGGCGGCGGCGAGTTGAACTGAAACCCAGCGTTGGACTGCATGAATTGGCCGTAATTGGGGATCATCATAGAATGGTTGTGGTGGCGGTGGTTGGTGGCCAAACCGGGGGAGTAGGAGGCCATCGAGTGTTGGCGAGGCGGTGGAGGTGGCGGTGGTCCTTCCCGTGAATCCATAGAGTCTGAGGGGTGTTTGGATGGTGAGAAAATAGAGGAGGAAAATAGAGGAAGAAGAAAATGTAGGTTTTGGTACTCTCTATCGGAGTCAGGAAGCCATGTATGTACTGCTCGGGAGAGAGGAGATAGAGAGCAAGTGCAATTAAATAACTGGGAGATAAAAAAATCGGAGCCGAATTTCAGATTATTTAAGTAGGGTTTAGATTTAGGGTTTTAAATTAGGGGGAAGTTCAATAACTGCATTGCTACTTGCTTACGTGGCAGTTTATGGTAGGCAGGCACTATCCTTGTAACGTTGTTAGTAGATAATTAAGAATTAATCATGGATTTAACATTAGATAAATGACTCTTCATTGTATTTGGGTAGCGGTGGACTTACAATCTGTGAACAACTGTTTGTTTAACTTTAACATGTGGATTTTTGTCCTTAGATCGTAGCATTGTCCTGTCCACCTCTGCTTCCACCGTAATTAAATTAAGGAAAATTTTTACATAATCGGTCATAACTTCATAACTAATTTCACCTAACTCCTCTTAATTTCAAAAATAATTTGGGGAAGTTGTTTGAAGTTTATAAAAAGTTTCACTTTACTCTTTTCAATTAATTTTTTAAAAATTCTATTAATTTTTTGTTAAATGACGAAAATAAACTTACATTAAAAAATTAAAATAAATAAATAAAAATAATTTTTAATTTTCTTTCTTATTTTTTTACAAAAACAAAGAAAAAAAACAATAATTTAGTATTAATTTTTCTTAATACTAAATATTTTTTTATGAAAAACTGTAAAAATAAAACACGATGTTTAAAAATTATTTTTTAATTTTTTAAAATGATTTTTACTACTAACGGAATTTTGTTCTTTATTTTTTACAATGAAAGCATTATAGAAAAAAGTTCAAAATCATTTTTATTTATTTTAATTTATATTGTACGGGTAGTTTCGTCATTTCGCAAAAAAGTTAACAGAATTTTCAAAAAAATTAAAAGAAATGGTTAAATGAAACTTTTTAAAACTTAATGAACTCCCCCAAGTTGATTTTGAAGTTAAGGAGAGTTAATTAAAACGGTTATGTGGAATTTTTCCTTAAATTAATTACTAATATATATATATATATATAACAATGTACCTTGTATTAACAACTTTACCCATATTTATTGTATTCCTTTCCTTTCCTTTGTTACTAATCATTAAGTTTGACATATATAATGGCGTGGGTAAGCACAGTTCCAAACCGAAATCGATCTAGTCAAAACCGAACTAAATCTTTCGGCTCTTAACATATGAGAACCAAACCCATAACTATTATGTGAGAGTTCGGTTTCGAGTCTGGTTCGATTATGGTCCCACTCGATTGGAACGATTAGTTTTTGATCTTGAGTTCATATTCGATTTAAAGACCAAATTTAACGAATTTGAGGCCGATTTTATAGAAAAAATATGAAATTTGTAATTATATAAAATACTAACTAAAACTAAATGATAAGATTTAATTGTTACAATACAATCGAAATATAAAGTATGCAAACAAAATAACAATAAAAAATAAATTCACCCAAGCCCAAAAAACTCAGTCAAACTAATCCTCATGTGAAAGCAAATCAGCTCGAACCCTTGACAACTAAGTAGGTAGAGTCTCATTGAACCACTGCACCAAGTACACTTTCGCATTAATGGACTATTTTAATCAGCCATATAATAGTATAACCTGATTAAGAATTTAAAATTTATAAAGTGAAAAGGCACTTTACTACCACTAAGTATTAACCATTTCCTCATAATTATACCTAAGTTACTTTCTAGCTTGTGTAGTGCTCTAACTTCTTTTTTTCCCTTTACTTAACACTTTGTCAAAATTTTAGCATATTTCGTTCATATTTTCAAAAAATAATGAAAATAACCCTTATAAAAATTAGAGGAAGAAAAATCAAATATTGATTTAATATAAAATGACAATTGTGATCCTAATCTAAAATTAAATTAAAGGGCATAAAGGTCTTTTCAAAAAGAAAAAAATAAAAAAGTGAATAAGAAGAGGTGAGATGAGGGATAGGCTTCCAATGAGGTACGAGTTCGATTTGGTAAGGGATGGGCTTCGTCGAGGCATGGGCTCTAGCAAGGTTTGGAGCCACCATATGAGTATCATCAATATGATTGAAGCCTCGGTCTCTGCGAGCACACTTCATCGAATTTCTGTTTCGTTACTAATTCACGCGTGAATGGTCTCTGATCTGGATTTTCTTGTTTTAGTATTGTCGACTATAATTGAATATCTTTGCCCATTGTGCTTTCTGGTTCTCTCTCTCTCTCTCGCATTTTTCTTTGATTATGTAAACTGACGACCAAGGGTTTTTGTTTTGGTCAGGTTTGATCTCGGCCAACATGTTATTGGATTTTTTGGTGCAATTTTATTATCAAATTATCACATTCTAGAGAAGGTTTTTGATTAAGGGGGAAATGCTTGCAAATACTTGAACTTGATTGTGTTGAATTCTTAGATTTGACAAATTTCGATTTGTTGGTGATACCGTTGTTGGTGATGAATTTTTTTTGAAGTCTGGAAGAATGTTGACAAGATTGCTGACATTGTACTTGACATCCAGTATTGAGGTGTTAGAAAAGCTCTGGTGCTCCTGGTACGATTACGATAACTTGACATCTAGTATTGAGGTGTTAGAAAAACTCTGGTGCTCCTGGTATGATTGCGATAGCTTATTGCTAATTTTTTTATTGGTTTCTGTGTTTGCCTAAAAAATAGTCAAAGGGGGAGATTATTGCTACGTGTAAATGTTGGCTGTATTTTTTAGGACACAGAAAGATGTTGGTCATAATGTCTGAACATTCGGTGAAGACATCTTTCGACTTAGGCTTAGGT
>JAYMTP010005573.1:0-13193 GCA_036897365.1 Geranium brycei
TAGTTTTTGGTTAAAATGACGAAAATGCCCATGTATTAAAAAAATTAAAAAAACATTTTCTCAAAACATATTTTTTTACAAAATAAATAATAAAAACTGATTCTAATATTATTTTTTTAAAAATATTTGTTTAAAGAAAAATATATTAAAAATGAAAAACGGTATTTAAACATCGTTTTTTATGTTTTATAAATTTTTTTATTTTTTAATACTAAAATCAGTTTTTTATTATTGATTTCATAGGATAATATATTTTTTACAGAAAGTTTTAAAAAATAATTTTAAAGTAATTTTTAATTTTTTAAATACAAGGGCATTTTTAGCATTTTCGAAAAAAGTTAACAGAACTTTAAAAAAACTAACGCCGTTGGGCCTAAGTGAGAAAGTCGTATACTTCGGAGACCTGTCAGTACTTATTCGTGAAACGAGAGAGGTAAGTGAAAATCATGTATACTATGAGGAAGGTAAGTGACATTTTCCCTATATTTTAAGAGTATCGTTTACTATTCATGTGTGCTGCCCTAATAACAAAATGGCGTAGTGTCTCATTATCCGATGCATCTATTGATTGTCAACGAGGATGAATAATTATGTGTTGCATCCGTCCGCGCGGGAGAATAAACATATCGTTGGTTCAAATTAACTATGCCGAACGACATACATATGTGAGACAGAATGTTGGAGAAGAAAGTTATTATTATTATTTTTATAATACTCATTTTGGGGAAAAAATGTAACGAAGAATTAATCTTTTTAGTAAAATATATGTACTTATAACATTAAAAATATACAAACATCAATTTTTTCAACTGTTTCAATATTTTATAACTAAATATAAGAGCGAATTTTTTTCATCAACTAGCATGCATATCACCACAACTTAATCTTAAATTCAATGTATCTAACAGTTTTCTCAATGCACATATAGCGTGAGAAAGAAAATAATTGAAAATTAAGTTTTTAAAATTGTGATCGGAAACAAGACACGATTTTTTTTTCATAAATGTTGAACAACTTGTAAAGTCAGAGGTATACCACAACACAACACTTATCATTAATATAAGTATGGGCCTCATCCTATACAGCAAGCTTATAATGAGCCTTTGAAGAAGAAAAAATTATAATGGGATGAATAAAAAGTTTAGGTTACCTAACATGATTAGTTGATTCCGAATGTGTTTATTTTAAAGAAAAATGACAATTTACTACATATAATTTAAGAATAATTACAAGCAGATACATATGGTCAAACATGTTTTTCTCTGAAAACACATATTATCCCTCTCCTTGTTAACAAATTTTACTTATAGATCAAGAATATGTTAGTCTTTTTGAATTAAGAAAAATTAAAAATATTTTTTTTTAAATTACGGTTTTGTCCTCTCTCTCTCTAGGCTCGATTGACGGATAGACGACTAGAGCAGGGACCTCGTCCAATAGCGGATGAGCTCTCGGAGGCGAGTCAACCGTCCAACCGGGATATGTAATCATTGATTGGAAACCATTCAATGATTAATATGTGTTCTTATGTTGTAAATTAAGAGTAGTTTGTACTGAAGTTCATCCCAAAATGATATACTAAATGATTAATTCTTCCAATTATCACTAAATTATTTTGAGAAAAGAGGTGTAGAAGTAGAATCGAGATGGAACGAAGGAAGGGGTGTAAAATAATGCAATAAAACAACTAACATATTCGCTTTGATAAAGTCTGAATTTGTATGTAATTCGATTTAATTAATTTTTCGTCAAACTCAATGTAGTAGATTATAAATGATCTAAATGAATATTCAAATATTTTTAATGAATATTCAAACTATAATAAAGGACTCAAACTTCATCGTCACCTCATTAATTATAGTTTAATAGGTTTGGATTAGGAGCTATAGCTACAATAGGACATAAAAGTTCCTTCTTGTCTATATATCTTGTTTGTGAGTTAACCAATTAAGTTCCGGCAAGCCCAAAGTTTAGTGCAAGTGCTAGCAAGAAATCTAACAACAATTTAAGAAGTTTGTGATGGGACACTATAATAATTTGAACCTCACACTGTTTATAAAGAAATTTAAGTTTCTAATTCTAGTGAAAAAGGGTTAAAAGCACCCATATTATACATCTCCTAATTATACATATTTTCATTTATCTTTCCTTAACTAAAGGACATATTTCTCTATTAATATTTTGAAAGTTTTGTTAATCTTTTTAAAAATGACGAAAACACCCATATTAAAAATTTTAAAATAAATAAAAATTGTTTTGAACTTGTTTTTTTTCTAAAAATGTAAATAATAAAAAATTGTGTTAGCACTAAATTTTTTTAAAATAAAATAGGATTTTTAAACATATTTTTTTATAATTTTCTTTACTTTTTTTAAAAATAATACTAAATTAATTTTTTTTTGAAAAATACAGGGTTATTTTTGTCATTTCAAAAAAAAATTAACATAATTTTCAGAAAAAACAGATAGAGGTACCGTGAAACTTTTGCCAGTCAAATAAAAATGAAGAATACTTAGAAGGAGATATATGACATTTTCTATTTAATTTTTTATCCCATCATTTAAGGTAAGCCTCGTGAACCAAAAGTGTCATTGGACTACTTTATTTGTAGACGATGTGGAATTGATCTACAAGGCAAGGGCATGAGTGAACCAAAAGACAAAATTATAGAGAAAAACTCTAAAATCAAAATGTTTTTGTCTAAACGGACCGAACACGGAATATATATGAAGGGTAAGTTTAGTAGGCGTAAAATTTGCGATAAAGGTACAATAACACTTAATGGTCAGAAAATATCAATAATTAATTTTAAGTTTTACTTTTTTTAGAAGAACAAAGAATTAAATGGTGATATTGACCCAAAATTCAGATACACTTGAGTAATGCATCGGCTGATTCAATACAAATAAATAGAGATACTTTCAAATTGGTCATAAATATTTGCATTACTTTTCTTGTGAAAGATAATTTTGTGTACAAGTGTGAAAATTTACCGAACTCTTCTGTCAAGTAACTAATAACAATCAAGTTGATGCAATTGTTGCATCAACTTGTATACAAGAATCAAATTATTATTTCTAATCAGATAAACATCAATGATCACTGAATCCAATTCTTCTCATCAACTCTTTGTGATCAGTCTTCATCATCTACTTCATGAAAGGGAAGTGGCACTGTCTTCACTGCTCTAAACTTCCCTGCATTATTCAGATGCTCATTCTCCAACCTGGAACAACACAAATTCCTCATTATTACATAACTCAGAAACAGACAACCTTAAACAATAATGTGACTTTGTCCTAGTTACCTGTAAAAGTTCCACTGCCCTCTTCTGATGACTTCAAGTGCAGCTAAAAACAGGCCTGTTACTCTGTAGTCAACCTTCTCGAAACTCGAATGCAGGACTGTCTGTAACCATGCAAGCCTCAGGACAAGATTCAATCCCTGCATCACATACCAATGTCTCATTAAAAATTGTCCTAAAATATTCACATTGCAGATCACAAGGATAATGAAGAAAAGATGCGCTATACTGTGACACTTTTGCAACAATGTGTTGTATACTTCATTAATGACAAAAATATGCTGTGAACTTTGTTTTTTCCCATGAGGTATACCATGGAGAAGTAGTAGACGAACTTGCGGCGAAGGATCAAATCATTCCTCAGCCAAGGGTTCTTGCAATTAGGCTGCAGCAACCCCCAATCCTTCACAAAGTCCCAATACAATTGATAAACTGTTGCAACACTTGACATCACCACAAGAAGGCACAACCACCCAACACTCTTCTCCTTCTCCCTCTCATAGGCCACTTTTGCTCCTGCTGCTAGCATTGCTGACACATACTTCCCCAGATTCACCAGATGGCTCGCCTCTCCCTCGTCGAACCATCGCCTCGCACACTGCAAACCATATCAACAACATTCAACAAAAAATGCTAAAAGAAATCAAAGGCTGTGAGTGAAGTGACAGAGTCCTCGTGTAATAAGCATCAGGTTGCTACCTGCATTGCCCTCCAGTAGTATGGTAGGAAGGACACTGCATAGGCAAGATCACGGTAATGTGTGACTCTCATGCAGTATCCATAGTCTTGGGTTTTGTAGCTTCCTGTTATGTAGTAGCATGCTACATATTCAAGATTCCTCAGCATTGGAACCTACAGATACAAGTAAATGAAGTTATCTCTACAGTAAATAAGTGAAGAAGCATAAAAATGGACTTGTTATAGCTATGTGCCTACCTGGCTACACATCTGATCAGCTAAGAAGAAGTCTAGCATCACAACCTTGTAAAGAGGAGACAAAACAGTGTTCCTTATGGCACAGAGGAATCTGTACCGGCTTGATTGGTAAAAGATTTTCAAAGGGCATACAAGGATCAGCAAGAATGTCTGTACATAAGGGAATGAAGTTAGATCATGAGCAAAAATATTTACAAGCACTGTTTTGATCAATAAATTAATTACCAGTAACAAAAGGCCAGGGATTGCTTGAGCTTGGGAATAGGAGTACCCTTTTGCTATAAGAGTCAAGTGAGCAAACATGACACCCAACACAAGAGTCATGGCAGTGGTACAGATCAAGAACACATCTCTGTACTTGAGCTCCTTTGTTGGGGCCAGCTCGAAGATGAAGCTGTAGTTGATGCGCGTTTTTCGCCACATGAAGATGTTGCAGCCATATAAGAAGAAGTGCAGAAACAATAAGCTGAACATGCTGAGAAAGGAAAGAAAATTCTCTTGTTAGCCAAATTTTTACTCATGTCAGAGACAATCTTGAAGACAAATGACACTTGCCTAAGAACTGGATAGGTGGTTTCCATGTAGACTGAGTCCCTTTGTTGCCTGTACATCCCTTTGATGTGAGCCATGGTGACATATCCGGCTAAGAGCGCGATGAAGCATCCGGTGAACAAACCTGATTATTTTCCAAGAATATCAGTTAATTATCACACAATCTTGCAGTAATGACATATTGTTAAACGCTAAATCTTTTTAGCTGATTCTTCAGAAAAAGAAACAAGTATTGCAAGTAACTTTACAAACTCCAGAGGTTCTGTATTGGAACTTTTTAGCTTAGAGTCCAAAAGAAGAGTACAGCACTTGCTTTCCATACATAAATCAGGCTTCAAAACTGTTGATGCAAGCTTTTAAATATGGGATTTGAGCTTTATTGCCCACCAAAAACTAAAGTTATTTTGTGAGGTCTCTTCATTTCACATCCTAGTGGCCTAATGGGTCTATAACTTTTTCTTTAACAGCTATTAATATTATGGTGTCACATAGTATCAATAGTGATTAGTAGTAATTTGGTGTTTTATTTAATGAACTTACCAATGAAGTAAGTGACAAAATGTGATTCTTTACGCTGAAGTTGATGGGGTTTAAGGTACTTGAGGGCCTTTCTCTTGTCATCTTCTGCAAAATGTTTGATGAATAGCTCCTCCACTTCATCAGCTAACTTCACAGCCTGTGATCAGTGAGAAAACTCAAAATCGAACCAAAAAGCAGGTAAAGGTCACGAATAAAGTATGAGACAAGCATATCAGCATGCCATATCTGAGCTTCATGCTAATGCTATTCATAGTGCAAACATAATCTATAGGTTAAGATATTTTTGGTAGATGCAGCATTTCGGCCGAGTATTGTACCTTGTCTGAGTTGTTAAAATATGAGCTCTCAACAACTTTCAGGTAAATGGGAAGCACTTGTTTTCCGGTGACCTGAAAAGGCAACAACCCTTTTATTTAGTCTACAAACTTCACTGAAACACATAAGCATAAGGACTCGAAAGAAGGCGAATCATGACTCACTTTATCGAACTTCTTCAAGATCTTTATGAAAGCAAGCATGTTCAAGTGCCTGTAAGTTTTGAGATATCCGAGACCCTTGTAGAGCTCGACGAAGGCTCCTCTGATCATCTTCTCCGCGTGGCGCAACCTGGTTTTGTTGATCTGCAGCTTGGTTCCATCAGAAGGGAGCTTCTTGTTCTTGGAGGAGAGGTTTGCTGAATCTCCCCTGAGCAAGTAACTCATTGCGGTGAATGTACGAGTTGGAGTTGTCAATGGAATGTTGATCTTCATGTTCTTGCCTTGGCAGCTAAAGACTTGGCCGGACAGTGTCCTCAGCTTCCCCAAATCCTCTGACCTCGGCGAGTCTGTCAATGACACAACATTCCTCTCCAACTCATCTGTGATGGTGATGCTGTCTAGCTCCTGCTCCTCCTCTGTCCTCCCCCTACTTGATTCCTCATCTGCATCAAAAAATCAAGACACGAACCGGTTACTAATAGGATCAGGAAGCTTTTTCATGATCAACATGTCCATTTTCATGACTTTTTTGTTAACAGATAGATAAAGAAGAACTGTAAAGGTTCAAATAGGCAAGTGATTTATTTGTTGCGAAATTCATATATTCTGAAGATCCTTAAATATATATGTGACAGCATAGGCCTAATGTTGAAATGTTACCACATGAAATGGAGGGATCATCTCCATTGCTAGGTTTATTCTGCTGAAGCGCGGTCTTGAGCTGAATGAGAATCCTCATCTGTTCCTTCAGCGAATCGCCTCTGTCCAAGAACTCCTTCTCCTTCTTCTGGTAGAACTGGTTGACCTTGTTGAGCTGAAGGTCCAAGCAGGAGAAGAACTCCTTGGCAGCCTCAGTGTCAGCGAATCGCTCGAACAGCTCAGTCTCGTAGACATCGTTCTTGCTAGCTGAGGATGCCAGTTTCTTGTGAACCTGAAGAAATCAACATCAGCATCACATTTCAGCTCAAAGAGAGTTAACTAACTAATCAATCAATGAACCAGCTCAATGCTGTGATGAGGCACTGAAACATACTTGAATGGGTCCATGCTGCTCTCTCTTGGGATGATGACAAAACAGAGAGGAGAAGTTCTTGAGAGAAGACAAGAAGCCGTGCTGCTTTGTGGGAGTGTTCATGTTGGTGTTGAGGAGATGGATTTTCTTGAGACATTTCTTGAGCTTGTGGTAGTCAACAAAGGCCTCTTTCCATTCAGGCACAAGTTGCCCCTCAAATTGCTTTGAGAACTTCACCATCTTTTTTTCTTCACTTGTTTGCTTGAAAGTGTATTTTGTGTTTTGAGTTTTGAGAGTTGTGTCTCTCTTTCTCTCTAGCTTGAGGCTTTTGAGGTGTGAGAGTGGGTTTTATTGAGGAGCAAGGTCATGTTATTTATGGAGGGTGGAGGGGAATTTTTTTTGAGGACAGCACATTCCAAAATATCCTTTGCACTTGGTACTCTCCACTTGGGAGGTATAGTGTATTAGTGGTATTAGGTGAGATAATTAGCCGGAGAGCCACCGGACCAGTGGCCGGAAAATACTCAAAGGTGGGGCGGTGAGAATATGTGTAAGCCATAGGGGGGGTCCATTTCTATATAGCTTTGCAAGAGAATGCTTCTTTAGGGGAGCATAATTTGTCATCTAGTAGCTAATTGAAGAAAAACAACAAAATGAAGTTTCATTTTCTTGTGATAATTTTGAGCAAGTTTGTTAGGAGAATCGGACTTTATTAAGGAGAATCATAAACCGGTTTGTTTACATGTTCAAGCTCAAAATTTTATTCGTTCAACTCAACTTCTTAGAACCCAACATGTTTTATTAGGAGAATTTACTGAATCAAAACTTGAATACTAATTGTTGAGAATAAACATGTCTCATAAAGAAAGATTGCACAGTACATGAAAACTCCTATGCACATTGTTTATGAATGCTCGATTGATTAAGTATTTGAATATCAACTAGATAATTATGATTAAATTTTGATGATGATATAAGTTCAATATTCAAAAAAAAAGTTACAATAATGATTTTCATTTTATACGTGTTGGACATTTTGATAAGGGTGAATATAGCTCCTCATCATTACTTGAGAAAATCAGGTTGTTTGGTGATATTCACAATGGTCTCTCCCAATTATAGCAGCCTGATTTCCACTCATTATTGGGAAGATATTATAAGTTTATGAACTATGTGTTTCTTTACCACTTTCACTAAGCAAAAAGCTTCTTATTTGGACGAATTAAAAACATAATAATTATTATTATCTTCATATTTTGTTTAGAGAAAAACACGAATATTATTAAGTAACTAACCCGACATTACGTCGGACAGCCAAACAACAAATGTTGGGATAGATCTCGCACCGCGATCCCATCCAATGTTAGTTAAAGCGTTACTTTTTCTAACCTGCTATATTCTACTGTTCAAAGTTACATTTTCACTTTCTCTCCTGTGAGGTAAGTGATGTGGAGTTTAATTATTTTTGTATCAAATTTGCAGGTAAATTTATACAAAATTGCCTTTGAAATTACGAATATGAAAGCAATTTTGCCGTTTCTATACAAATATATGCTATTTGAAAAAAATAATAATTCAAAGTTCACAAATATTTTTATCATTAACAAAGTACATACCGGCTCTTGCAAAAACGTATATTTACCTCTATTCTTCATGTATAATAACAAAATCTTAACAATATTAAAAAATGGTTTTTATTAATACATTAATTAATCTTGATCAGCCGCCTAGTACAAGTATATAATCACAATCCAACTATATATTGTATCATCACTACCTAAAATAAATAAATAAATATATGGAAGAGAAAATCTTATATATGGGTAAGTAGTGTTGAGATATATATATGAAAATATGTATAATAACTTAGACAGATGTTCAATCATTATATTGGCGTGAATTAAATTAATCTAGTCTGTTTTTAATTTCCTTTTCTTTGGTTGTCAATATAGAAAGGTAAATCATCGTCATTACATCTTAATCAATTTTTTTTAATATATCATTACGTCTTAATCAATTAGTTTCCAATGCACACATATAAATATATACTTGATATATTTATCTTTTTCTTCTTCTAAAATAGGTTATAATAATTAGGAATATAGGATATAATAGTAATTAGTATTGAGTGTTTTATTTATTATTTTATACGGTAATAGAAGTAGCATAGGAATAGTAGAAGTGGGGATGAATTAGGAAGCACCGAGTTCTATTCTACCACTGTTATTGTGCAACCCACTTGTCAGCATGAGATTTTATGAGTGTTTGGACCCAAAATAAGGTAAATTAATTAATATGTTAAGACACGAGACTTGCTAAGTAATATCAAAACCAATTAATATAGGAAATTTTAAATTTACATATATTTTAAAGTGTTAATGACAGTTTACTACATCTAACTATTTGAAAATAATACTTGATACCTGAATAATTTCATCTCTTTTTAATACCCTAACTATTTTTAGATAACCTACACCTAAAATGCCTTAAATACCTACACTATCCTTGGTTGAACCGCAATTAAAACGGTCAAGATTAGGTATTAAAGTAGGATTTCCCTGTATTATTGTTGATGAAAAACAGTCAAATTGAATTGAGCATGCTCAATTGGACTCTAACTGGTCCAATCAAGAAACTGAATCGAACCAGAGACCTTTGGTTTCCTCCAGAAACAGCAACTCCGGCCTCCCGGCTCAATTTGACCGGTTTAATTACGGTTCAACCAGGAGTAATTTTAGTATTTTAGGATAGGTTGTTCCAAAAAATAGTTAGGTACTAAAAAAGAGAGCAAAATTATGAAAATGTCATTTTCAGATAGTTAGGTGTAGTAAATTGTTATTGTTCTTACTTTAAAAAACACAAACACAAAAGTTTCCTATCAATATTATTCTTAACATACGAAACAATGAGAGAATGATGTGAAAACTACTAATGAATTAATACTTATATTATGAGCTATTGAGCTTCGTAAAAGATAAGAACGTCAACTGATCTATTACCACTCTACGTTGATACGAGTAATTTTAAAATTTATAGTTTTTAAGAGAGAGTTACAGTCACTTTTCCGAACTTTTAATCTCCAAGGAACTGAAGAAGATCGAGCTTCACGAAGAGGGCAAAAATAATAATATTTCAATTACTATTATTGTCAATTCAAAAACTCATACCCAAACAAACTACAAATGTGTACATTGTCTTACTTTCAATTTACACCACGAGACTGATCAGTTTGAACTCAAAACACATTTAGAATAAAACGAAGTTTAGCGGTTGAGTCAAAAGAATATAATATATGAAACATGCATGTTGCTCTGCTCAAATTTGAATGACAACAATTTGAAGTCTTCAAATATGTATGGAATATAAATGATGCTCATAATATTTTCTATTTTGGTCTACTATAGATAACCCCTAAAAAATAAATCAAATCCCAAACATATTATTTTTCCAACATTAATTGAACTTAGAAGATTCAACCAACAAAGACTTGAAAAGGTTAAAAAAACAAGCCCCAAATATTCTTTATAACATGCTTGCACGAGTTTGAGTTTCGTCAATCCGCGTCTTCAATGATGCATATTCTAAGAATACGATACCACATTTCTGTGACACGCCCTCTCCAAGATATGTTATTTCTCTCCCAAATAAACATTATTTTGTGGTCACTAGCCATTAATTCAAACTTTGAAAGTAAAAATTATAGAAAAAGATAAGGGATAAAAGTTCCTTAGCATATGATTCTGGATTTAGATTCCAAAAAATGCCCTTACATACGATGGGATGTAGATATATGTGTATACGCGTATTCGTAAGTATTAGACGATCAATTCATCTAAACGTTTAAGTATACAGTTAAAATAAAATATAGTTTTGTGTTGTAACATTTAAGTGAGAATATTGCTAATTTAATGAACAAATTTGACTACTAAGTGAAAATTTGAAAACCATCTAATAATATATTATCATGTTTGATATATAAGCAAAAAAAAGGGTTAATGGTAAAGCTTGTAGGAGCATATGCTGAGTCTAGTACTGTAGAAGATTCTACTTATATTTTTTGTAACACTTCATGTAGTTTTTGATGGGTTCCATATTTGTAATATATTAGACCATAGCAAACCTTGGGATTTTTGTTAAGTATATGCTCCTACTTTGCATCTTCTGCTTATTGTATGATGTATCAAACCAACCCAATACCCGACATTTGAGATTTATATTCCAAAACAATATAGTGTGCAATTTGAGATATTATTTGAGAGAGAACTTGTTAAAGTTCAATTCTGTCAAAAACTCAAACCAGTACTAGAACATAAGAACCAACGCAGTTGCCCGTGCCTCAAACATATTTTTATTATAATGTCATGTATTTCGATACGGCAATCAGCCAATGTTTATATTGTTATGACATGTATTTCCAATCAACCTTAGTCTACATGATTTCCACCTTGTTATAGTCTAAACCCTTGTTATACTTTTACCCTTAAGGGTTGAGTATCCCCCTCGGGCCCCTCGTTACAATCATAACACTCGTTTTACCTTTACCCTAACAAGGTTGAGCATTACACATAGATTATTATATTGAACCCAGAACTGCACAATAGTAGTTGAAATTGGAGCAACGAGAGTTTGAGTTGATTATGACAACATGTAGGTTGTCATAATCATGCCAAACCATCGTCGACCCAGTTTCTTTCTCGTTACAGCCGAGACCCTCGTTACGTCTTTTCCCTAACAATATTGAGTATTAATCCAAAATCTCATATTATAGAAATACATGTCATAATAGTGGAACACCTTATGACTTTATTATGAAAATATATGGTATAATAATAGAAACGCATTTGAGGCACGTGTAACTGGGTTCATTCTCTCATCATGACTCGAGTGCATCCTTATATGTATAGGGATGGATTCTTGAAATAGTGCTTAGATTCAAGATCGTGTAGTGTGTTAGGGGAAAAGATCGTGTAGCTGTTTTATTGGATCAAAATATTGTTAGTAATGAAAATGAATCGGTTCCATATATATGTCGATTGTGCAAGTTGTGTTCGTATATATTTGGTCGAGAGTATAAGTTCCTCATATCCTTAGTATAAAAGTATTGTTCCTTAAAGAAAGATCATACGTACGTAGCTTCCTTCTAGCCATTTGTTTTTTCCATTCTCTCCAAGGAATTAGATATTAACATGAAAGTGTAAAATAAGAGGGAGACAAGCAAGCATGTCTCAATGGATTTGAAAACAATACTTATGAATGAGAATATAGTACCTTTTAACTCTATTATTTTGTCTATAAGAATCAGTTTTCTAAAAATGTTAGGCGGTAGTCGGGCATAGAGGATATTTTGGGATCAAACAAAAAATAAATCGGATCGAATAATTTTTTTTCTTGATAAACAAATCAGGAAAATACTCTGTTTCGGACCGACCTTCGGAGAACCGTACACAATTCTTTCTCGGTATGTCTGTATCTGTTTTAAGTTAACGAATTGTTTTTTTAAAATTACATCATTTTCTATCTATATAAACCCTCCACGTACATTTCTCCTAATGAAATTCGAACTCACGACCTTTCTACTAGAAGTGTGAGACTGAAACCGTTCGAGTTTGATCCAACGAGTCGTTTTTTATTCTTGATTTATCTATATCCATACATACACATGAGGGTGTATATATCTCATATCTAAAAGACTGTCAATTATTAGAGAACTAAATCAACTAAAAGTTTAGCCTAATAGTTGAATGACTTGTTATAATTTTATTTGTATTCCTCATACTCCACTCATGTCGACACTGATATTACAGTAGAAGATTTCATATCAAGGATCAAGAATTGGCAAAGATGGAGTCAATATTCTCCAACAAATTAAATAAACAATGGCTCTCATCAAGAAATATGTTTGACTGGGTCAAAAAATTCTCAACATGAGTCCACAGTCAATTCACACACAATTTGTTCAATTTCAAAGTATGCTGTAAACAAAATTCAGCTAGAAAATGGCATCACCTTTAAGATTTTGTTGAAACCCCTTTGATTTAGTATTTTCTTGAAATTTAATACACAAATAACTAATTTGACCCCGCTTGGTTGACTCTGATTTTGTTTCCAGTAATAAATGGATTTTTGAAAATAAATTGTACAAATGACTATTCCTAATTTTCCTAATTTCTAATAACTAATTTATTAAACATGTTATTTAATTAGGATAAATATAAAACTAAGTTGGTTTACATCACCACGTAGACGGTAAATAAATTAATTAAATACATTAAAAACTAAATAAAATTTCTTCCCTAAAAAATCAAATTCATATTTCCTATTGTATATTTACTCTTTATAGTTTATATTGTTTCTTTAAAGAATCGTCTTTCCT
>JAYMTP010005574.1:0-13193 GCA_036897365.1 Geranium brycei
TTGCTTTAATTTATAAATCTATGAAAGTCAAATTCGCATTCAACTAAAATGTAAATAATCAAAATTGAATTAATTTTTATTATATGCATTTAATAATTTTTTTATTATTAAATTTTTTTATTTAATTATATTATTAATTAAATTATTTTTTTAAAATAAAAATTCGCCTCATTTTAAAAAAAATTTGAATCCGCTGGGCGTGACCAAATTTCCATTCACTTCCTCCCATCTACTTTCACTAAGTTAACCTTATTAAACACGAAATATGTGGGACCCCATCCTATTTGTTGGGAACTCACTTGCATAAATCAAAATGACAGGTAATTCTTCAACTGTAATCTACCCAACCCATACAAATATCATTCCACATTTTCTGTTAATAAATAATTCCACATCAGCTAACCAAACAAGAGCAAAATTGTAAATAATTATCTTTAACTATCCGTCACAAATCGATAATTATTTAATTCTGCCCTTAATTTCTTAATTCGTGTCTTCTAACATATCTCGCTCTCTTCTCAATAACACTTTAAGAATATTTTGCGTATTGAACTTCAGAGTTGTCAGACATCATAGACAATTTGGTAATAACAAATTCTCAATATTGTTTTATTTCCACGATAACTGCATATCCCTTATATGGTCTGCGACAACGGTCACCTTGTAATCACCATTGACACTCTTTTCCTCTCGCCCGACCAAATTCGTCGCGTCCATTCGTTGCTGTTATGGGACATTTGCGGTTGGGCTGAAACCTGCTGCAACTTCAATTCACAGTACAACCTGAAGCCCGCCCGCGAAACCTGCAACTATAAAATTTGTTTCCGCCTCTCCCGACGACCACTTTGCTGAGAATACAGGGGATTGAGAACCGACAATCACTCATGAGTGAATATATAAACAAGATCATAATATAATGAAAAGAGAAATGACGTAGAGACAGAGTATCACTCTCTAAAACGGTTTTTTTTGTTTTGTTTTACAAATTGGAAATCAGCTCCTTTTGGGTGATGAATCAGACTTTGTTAATTATGGTCAAACACCTAGAACGCCTCCCTCGTCTCCTTCTTCGGGTCCTCGTCGTCGACGCGGTTGTTCATGAATTGTATTGTTCGTTTGGCAATCAAAGTAAAATTATTTTATTGGTTTGCATTTAACGTTTATTGTGTTGAGGGAAATAGTGGAATAACATTCAAAATAGAATTATGAAAGGTGTCATATATTACATCACCCCAATCCCATATCCTTGCTTACTTATATACCCCCTCCCCCTACTAGACTCCCACTCCCTCCTCACTGACAATGGCCACCACCGCCACTCTCCTCCTCCTCCTCATCCTCCTCCTATTCCGGTACACCGGAGAAGCCCGTGAGGCCTTCGCTTGCGACGGTCCCACAAGAGGCTTACCCTTCTGCCGCATGTCCAAACCCATACCGGAGAGGGTGAGTGACCTCATCGGGAGGTTGACAATGCAGGAGAAGGTGAAGCTGCTCGTCAACAATGCGTCCCCGGTGCCCCGCCTCGGCATCAGAGGCTACGAGTGGTGGTCCGAGGCTCTCCACGGCGTCTCCAATGTCGGCCCCGGCACCACTTTCTCCGGGGACTTCCCTGCCGCCACCAGCTTCCCCCAGGTCATCACCACCGCCGCTTCTTTCAACGCCTCCTTGTGGGAAGCCATTGGACGGGTATTCTTTTCTTTTTGTTTCTGTATGGCTTGTGCTTGTGGAGACTAGTTGCATAGTGCAGCGAGCTAGCACAACACAACCATGTTCTGTGTCAGTCTCTACTCTATGCAACTAGCTTTCTTATCTACATTATTTATAAAACAAATAAAGTCTTGTACCTCTCAACAATACTTATCATAAATCCAAAGCAAAATCAGGGGAATTGTTTTTAATTTTTATCTATTGTATATGAGATTTCATGTTAAGTGAAATATAATATAAAAATAGTAATATATTTGGATTTAATAATAGATGAATGAATAAACCTTATCCTTTTGCAATTGGAAACAAAAGGGGGGAGATTGATTTTTCAAGTTAGTTATGGTGTGCAGGTTGTGTCAGACGAGGGCAGAGCCATGTACAATGGAGGAGTGGGTGGGCTCACTTATTGGAGCCCCAATGTGAACATCGTCAGAGACCCCCGGTGGGGCCGCGCCCAGGAGACTCCCGGTGAAGACCCCGTCCTTGCCGGTCACTACGCCTCCAGCTACGTCCGTGGCCTACAGGGCACCGACGGTAACCGGTTGAAGGTCGCCGCCTGCTGCAAGCACTTCACCGCCTACGACCTCGATAACTGGAACGGCGTCGATCGCTTTCACTTCAACGCCAAGGTATTATTATTATTTCTTTCCTTTTTTGGCTTCTTGCTTTGCTCACCTACTTTCTTGTACACTATAGTTCCTTCCTAATCCAAACAAATTATGTAACGTACAAGCTCTAGATACGTACAGGTGGCGCATGAGTTCATATATATGTGTTATTTGGTCACATCTCTAGTACTGTGTGTGCAGGTTACGAAACAAGACATTGAGGACACATTCGACGTGCCATTTCGAATGTGTGTCATGGAAGGAAAGGTCGCTAGTGTTATGTGCTCCTACAATCAAGTCAACGGTGTCCCCACTTGTGCTGACCCTAATCTCCTACGCAACACTGTACGCGGCGAGTGGCGTCTCGACGGGTCGGTTCATCTCCCACCGTCCAATCTGTTTTATCCACTGTTGGATTGATTAGCTGACATTTGAGTTGTGACACCACAGGTACATCGTCTCTGATTGTGACTCGGTTGGTGTCTTCTACGACAGCCAGCATTACACGTCGACACCAGAAGAAGCAGCTGCTGATGCAATCAAAGCGGGCCTGGATTTGGACTGTGGGCCTTTTCTTGGAATCCATACTGAGGACGCCGTGAAGAGAGGATTGTTGAACGAGGCCCATATTAACGGTGCTTTGGTTAATACACTTACGGTCCAAATGAGGCTCGGGATGTTCGATGGAGAGCCCTCGGCCCAACCGTTTGGGCACTTGGGCCCAAACGATGTCTGTGCCCCAGCCCATCAAGAGCTCGCTCTTGAAGCAGCCAGACAAGGAATCGTCCTCCTCAAGAACCACGGCCCTGCACTTCCTCTATCTCATCGCCGCCACCGCACAATAGCCGTAATCGGACCCAATTCCGATGTCACCGTCACCATGATCGGAAACTACGCCGGTAAGCAAGTCATTTCGATAAAATTAAAAGCCTAGTCCCAAATGTACGGTTTGTACTAAGCATTTCGTTTATGGGCCCTTAGGTGTTGCATGTGGATATACAACTCCTCTCCAAGGAATTACAAGATATGCAAGGACGATCCACCAACAAGGCTGTGCTGATGTTCACTGCATTGACGACAAGCAATTCGGCGGAGCCATAGGTTCGGCTCGTCAAGCAGATGCAACAGTACTTGTAATGGGCCTGGACCAGTCCATAGAGGCCGAATTCAGAGACCGAGCCGGGCTTCTCCTACCAGGCCGCCAACAAGAACTAATATCCAAAGTAGCCGCAGCCTCCAAAGGCCCAACAATACTGGTCTTAATGTCCGGTGGGCCCATCGACGTCACTTTCGCAAAGAACGACCCAAGAATCGCTGCCATCATATGGGCCGGATATCCGGGCCAGGCTGGAGGGACCGCCATTGCTGACGTGTTGTTCGGCACAACCAACCCCGGTTCGCTAAATCTAACCATATATATGTCAGTTCTCAAATGCAACTTTAACATCGATTTTTTATCTAGAATTCGATTTCTCGCATGTTTCAGGTGGGAAGCTACCGATGACGTGGTACCCACAGGAGTACCTGACCAATTTACCCATGACGGCCATGGCGATGCGGCCGAGCCGGTCCAAGGGCTACCCGGGCCGGACCTACCGGTTCTACAAAGGAACGGTGGTGTACCCGTTCGGGCACGGAATGAGCTACACAAATTTCGTGCACAACATAGCGAGCGCGCCGACGGTGATAACGGTGCCACTCCGTCGCCACAAGTACAACACGAGCACAGCCGGGAAGGCGATAAGGGTGACGCACGCGAGATGCGACAGGCTGTCACTGGGGGTCGACGTGGACGTGAAGAACACAGGGTCCAGGGACGGGTCCCACACGGTGATGGTGTTCACGTCGCCACCTGGAGGGCACTGGGCCCCGCACAAGCAGCTGGTGGCGTTCGAGAGGGTCCACGTGGCGGCGAGGAGCCAGCAGAGGGTCCAGCTAAGCATACACGTGTGCAAGTACCTGAGCGTGGTGGACAGGGCCGGGATAAGGAGGATTCCGTTGGGAGAGCACAACCTTCGCGTTGGTGACGTCAGGCATTCTGTTTCTCTTCAAGCTGCCACTCTAGGAATCATCAAAAATTGATCATTTTTAAGGATTGACATCTTGGAATTATTAGGTTGGAGCGTAAGCTCCTATATTCAAGTGACAAGTGATCAATTTGATCACTTTCGAGTTTGATTTATTTTGTTTCCACTTTTTAAGGAAATTCAACTGCCGTTACTATGTATCTGATGATATTGTTATGAATTCGCGAAAATGAATATTTGAATTTCTACATTTAAGTAACAATATGTTATATGTGGTGGGCTTGTTAACAAGTGTAGTGCAGTGCACATCACATGGGATCGCCACGTGAAAGTCGATCTCAAAACACGTGCACTCCTCACTTTTACGTATTTATTCTACTTTTTCAAAAGTAATAAGACAATGGGATGGGATTAGAGTGATAATCATAAATTAAGAGGTGGAGATGAGAATATTATCGGTCTCCTTGGAGACAAACATGTCTTGATAATGGGAACGCTTATTTCTTAATTACCATTATTCATTATTATAAAATTAAATTAAATTAAATGTTTTCTAATGTATGATTGAGTGCAATATTATTACATTACTACCCCTTTAAATATGGATGTTGATTCCATATCTATCTGCCTTGCTGTATTGCCCTTTTTTTTCCTCATCATTTGCTTTAAATGTTTTTTTTATGATACATCATCACACATTCACACTACTACCCTTTAATATTTCTCCACCCAAGATACTACTGTTACTGAGCCTTGAAGACAACTACGCCAAACATCTCGATGTTTGCTTTAATTCTACTTGTGCATAAATCAATAATTGAAGTGATGAAATATATTAGGATTTGTGTACATAGTTTTATTGTGATTATCAAAGATTGTAGATAAATTATGTAAGTGTTATGGATATTCCCGCGACCGGCCGATATACCGGTAATATATCGGTTTTTGCAAGCTTTCTAAGACGAAACGGCTGATATCGATGAAAATACCGGTCAAACCGGTTGACCTAGCAAAATTTAAATTGATTCCGGTCTAATCCGGTCCAAATCAATTAATTCTGGTCTACTCTAATTTTAATTAATTAATTTCGCTCTTGTTTGATCTAATCCGGTCTTATTGGGTCCACCTAATTAATTTCAGTTTTAAATTTTGGTTAATAAACAACAAATAAAAAATTAAACCATCATTCATTCATCTCTTTCAATTTCACGTTTGAACTTCGAGTTTATTGACAAGTTTGAAATTAAAAATGATTAAATATCATTCATTTTGTTTTTAATAAATAATATATATTTATTTATTACAAAACGCGTTTTGCCGCAATTTTCCCGCGATCTTTCCGCGATCTCCACGAGTTTGAAAGATCTCCCTTTTTGTTGGATGGCCGATATATCCCCGCAACCCGATATCCATAACCTTGGCTAATTCCAATTTCTATCCTGATGATATTTCTTATTAAAAATATTATTCTTTTTTAGTTTATAAGTGAATTGTATTTTAACATGTGATATTAGACATTAATCATGTTTGACTTGTCTCTCCTTAATTAATGTCTTATTATCACGTAAGGAGGCGTTAGCATAATCTTGTCACGATTTAATAAATATCTAAAACATATACTTATTAATTTAGTTTTTTTAGATGATAGAGTTTTATGGTGATAATTTATCAACATTGTTCATGCTTAACAACCCATGTTTGATGATATAATTTTTGTTTATATGAAGAAGAAAAAATTCAAATGTGCACCTCACTACATGCTTAATATTAACAACAACCTCATTTATTTGGCAAATCAATTATTGTTCAATAGTAATATACAAGCGTTTCAAAAATTATGCCAACAACACCTTATAATTAGACACGTATACTACAAAATATTAGCATTTGACAAATAAGAAAGAATCATATATTAAAGTATGATAAAATCCAAAGGAATGTATATGATTGGTGGAATCTGGTTGGGGCTTGTTTGTGAGCTGTGAAATGGCCTAACAAGCAAGCAAGGAATTGATTGATCCCTACATAAAAATGGTGAATCATTTCCTATATCTCTCTACAAGCTGTTTGTTTGAGAGACAGCATGTGTTTACTCACACAAGAATATAGATAAATGTAACAACTTTTGCTTTTATTCCCAAATAAAATAACCAAATTCAATGGATTGACATTTATGGTGCACCAATCAAGTGCATGAAACCATAAAACACAAATGGACCCAAAAATGGGAATGTAAATGCTTCTCATCCAATATTATTTATGACCCAACCCATCTCTGCAGCAATAACATTAGCTCCATTAATTTCTAACATAGTTTTTGTTTGCACAACCTGGTTTTTCTGAGCTGTCCACATAAGTATTGGAGGTTGCAACAACAACAACAACAACAACAACCAATACTTGTTTCTATGTTCTGTGTTTTTCGGGTTTTAATTGTAAACTAATTTGCATTATTCATTAGTTCCTCGGACTTAATAGCTGAACTGATCATCAACTATCATGTCCTGCCAATTAATAACGGTTGGTCCAAAAGGCAATAAAATAGTCCACCACCTTGGCTGATGTGGAGGTTGACTGGGACCCGTATGACACGTGGCAGAGCAGGGAGATTGTAGCTCGATTGATTATTAGTGATTGAAACAAGCCGGAACAAGCCTCACTTTGATATGGCTCGACTCGTAAACAAAGTGTTCGGCTCGGGCTTGAATGAGTTTATGCAACCAAACTCGATTTTGGTTCGATTAATTTTCAATACAAATATACATTACAATATTAAATAAAAATATATAATAATTCATTAAATACTAAACGATTCAGCTCTAAACTGGCTCGACTCGATTCAGTTCATCTAATTTTAATATAAATATTTCCACCATTTATATATATATATATAATGAAGATATAATTAAATAAATATTAAATGAGTCAGCTCACGAGCCTATCGAGTTTTAAAAGTTCAGGTCGAGCTAGGCTCATTTCTTAAAAAAACTTAATCTTAAGTTCGAATTTGAATCAAGCTCGATTATAATGATTCTGAATCGAATATTTAACGAAATGAGCTCGAGCGGCTCGACTCGTTTACAGCTTACGAGATCTGGAATCCATCGGCCAATTGGGTGTGTCCAAATTCATGTGCTCCCATTCATTACTTATTGTCATTATAAAATATGAAAAATGTAGAATGCAGGTGAAAATAATAAAGAGAAAAGCCTAAAACCCAAAAGGAAAAACATGAAAGTAATAAAGATGGTATCTACCATTACCAAGTTGAAGTTTCAATATGAAGCCAATAAATGAAAACAAAAGAAAACTCCAATGTGGGGACCCAAATTTTCTTCCCTATATAATATCTCTTTTATAAGCCCAACAGATAATTATATTCTCTACAGAGACACAGAGGCTGTGCTCTGCTCAACAATGGCTACTCCTCCGTGCCTCACCGGAAGCGAGAAGAAGCACTGGTGGCTCACCAACAGGAAGGCAATTCCATTTTCACTCTCCATTGATTTTCTCAGATCGATCCGATCGCTGACGATTTTGACTGATTTGGTACAGATTGTGTACAAGCACATCAAAGATGCGAGAAACCTGATCGCGACTCAGGAGGTGAGCCAGATCGGGTCCGCCGTGAACCTCCTCGACGCGGCTCTGGCCCTGTCGCCGCGAATGGAGGTGGCGCTGGAGCTGAAAGCCAGATCTCTCCTCTACCTCCGCCGATTCAAGGACGTCGCCGATATGCTCCAGGACTACATCCCCAGCCTCAAAATCGCCTCCGACGAGTCCGGTTCTGGTTCTGGTTCCGGTTCCTTCTCCTCCGATAGGGAGGTACTCAACCTCCTGCCCTCCAACGGCTCCTCCTCCGCCGCTCATCTGGATCGCCACCCCAGATTCAAGTGCTTCTCTGTCTCCGACCTCAAGAACAAGGTCATGGCCGGTCTGTACAAGAGCTGCGACAAAGAGGGCCAATGGAGGTCATTTCATCTTCTTTTTTCTATTTTATTTTTATTCTTTTAACGGTTATATTAATTGGATTTGAGCCCAAACACATTCCTTTTCTTGAAAAATAATGAAAGGATGAACAAAAGTATTTATTACTATAAATTATCATTTTATGTATAAATTTGTTTTTTTGAAACAAGTAGCCTAAATTCGCCTAATAACGCTTAAACCCTCCTAAACCCGCTTAATTCCATCTAGAACCACCTAATTCTGTCTTAATTTCCTCGATTATGTTACTTTGGGTCGGTGTTATAAAAATCTCTCCCTAGACACTGCCTTACCCGATTTTTAGAACACTAGTTGCAAGAGATGTTCATATTCCGTTGGTTAAAGCGATTAGCGAGCACATATCACATCGGTCCATTTGATTTTGTTTCTGTTGGGTTTGGTTGGTATAAATGTGGTATAAATCTTGACTTGTCGGATTAATTCTTGACTAATTTTTAATTAATGTTTTATAATCTTCTATTAATCATTTAATTTAATTTTTAAATTAATTTTCCACTAAATCTGATTAGTCCTTAATTATAAAGCTATTTTCGACCTACTAATGCCTAGCATTTTTGTTGATTGAACTAACTCGGTTTGGGGTGTCAGGTACTTGGTTCTGGGCCAAGCTTGTTGCCATTTGGGCCTAATGGAGGACGCCATGGTCCTCCTCCAGACCGGAAAACGCCTTGCCTCCGCCGCGTCCCGCCGCCAAAGCACCTCCTTGTCCGAAGACAGCTTCTCCAACCTCACCCTCTCCGGCGACCCCTCCTCGACGCCTCCCCGAACCGAATCGGACAGCATAAACCAGCTCCTCTCCCAAATCAAGCTCCTGATCCGCCGCCGCACGGCGGCCCTCGCTGCCCTCGACGCCGGCCTGTTCTCCGAAGCCATCCGCCACTTCTCCAAGATCGTCGACGGTCGCCGCGGAGCGGCCCCGCAGAGCTTCCAAGCCGAATGCTACATGCACCGAGCCGCCGCGTACCGGTCCGCCGGTCGGATCGCCGAGTCGATCGCGGATTGTAACCGGACTCTGGCTCTCGACCCTACCTGCATTCAAGCACTCGACACCAGAGCTTCGCTTCTCGAGACCATCAGGTGCTTGCCCGATTCGCTACACGATCTCGAGCACTTGAAGCTCCTGTACAATTCAATCTTGCGAGACAGGAAGCTTCCGGGTCCTGCTTGGAAGCGTCACAATGTAAGATACAGAGAAATTCCAGGGAAGCTCTGTGCACTCACGACCAGGATTCAGAGATTGAAGGAGAGGGTTGCTTCAGGAGAGACTGGAAATGTAGATTATTACGGTCTCATCGGGCTGAGACACGGGTGCTCCAGGTCTGAATTGGAAAGAGCCCATTTGTTACTTGTTCTGAGGCACAAACCAGATAAAGCTATCAGCTTTATCGATCGATGCGAGTTCTGGGACGGATGTGACCTCCATTCCGTGAAGGATCTTGCTAGAGTGTCAGCATTGTTGCTATACAGATTGCTTCAAAGGGGGTATACGAGTATAAATAACACAATTGTTGAAGAAGAAGAAGCTGCCAAGAAACAGAGGAATAAAGCATTGCAGACTGCACAATCAGGAGCAATTCAAGCTCAATTATCTAAGGAAAAGCAGTTGAAATTGGAATCAGAAGTGAAATGGTCGTCTCATTCGAATCGGGTCAATCTGAGTTTATCCGATGATAAATCAGTGTTTAAAGGCGTATTTTGCAGGGACATTGGTGTGGTTGGTAACTTGCTATCACAAGCCGGGTTTAATCTTCCGATTCCAGTCAAGTACGAGGCATTGAGCTGCTGAGCTGAGTTAGGCAGGTTTTCAAAAATAAAACATAGTTTAATGTTACCGGCAGAGGGATCAGATTGTATTGTACATAAACAAATATATTAAATCCTGCCGGAAAATTTTGCCACTCTTTTTCTTTTGTTCCTTATCTTTGCAGATGTACAGTACATAAATATAATCATCAGTTCAAATTTCTGCAAAAGTTTCCCTCCTAAATCTCACATTTAAAAATGTGGGATCTGAATCTGGTGTATGGATTAAATTGAATATCTTAGTGCTTAGTTTATTTAAGATCTCTGACATTCCCACACCATTGAATGGTGAGTTATTAATAGTTGGTGTGGAGGTAAAAAGGAGTTGTGAGTTGTTACTGTTGTCGACAATGCATCGGACAGAAAAAGAATATGTTATCAACAACACAGTGATAGTGATACATACAATACAAGGGGAGAGAAGAGAGAGGAGTAAGTAGTTGGCTTTACCTTGTGTTTTTTTCTACTTTGGATTCCAATTCCTTGTTGTATTTGCAAAAACACAGAGAGGACCTCAAATCCATGACATTACAAAAATAGCAAGTGGAGTGGTGTCTCGTGAAGGGCATTTGGGGGGTTGACAGGTGGGTGGGTATTTCCAAATTTCAAATCTCGATCGCACAAACACATAATATAATAGACAACTACACAACTTTTGCTTAAAACCCAAACCCAATGATTTTAGAGTTCCTCTCTGGCAAAACTGAGCCTGAATTTGACGGCTCCAAGTGCAAGTCCCAACCCCTTTCCGCTCTGTTTGTCCCTTTTGTTCTCGATTAAGATAATAAAACCCATTCCATTTCATCCTTCAACGCTGCTCAACCTCATTCCTTAAAATCTCTTCAAAGTTGAATGTATATTATATGTTAAAGAAAACGGGTGATATTATGGGTTTTATTATGGCTGAATATATATATATATATACATATATATCTACATTATCGGTTGTTTGAGCTTCATTTGAATTTTTGCATCATTATTTGGTTTCTTTTTTCTTTAAATTTTGTTTTTCTGCGCATACTATCTAGAGTTCTTGATTCTTTTTCAAGGAGTTTTTCTTCAAAAAATTTTGTCCAACCTTATTATTATTTGGTTCTTAATTCACTGTCTCGAGTCTGGCCTTCATATTTTTTGCAATGAGAATTTATAATTGTGGTTTAAACTATATTATATGAGTTCATGTTACATTATTTTCATTTTGAAATTTACTATATTTTGTCCATACATCATTATTATGTACAAAATACACTCTATTGAAGTTACATATCATTATTTGACTTTTTGGTATCTATTATTTTGGGTTCTTGATGTTTTAATACGGAGTTTTCTCATATAATTTTTGGTCTGATCTCATTATTTGATTTTTATTCTACACTATGTTTGGTTATTAATTCACCAATTTGAGTTTGGGCTTCATTTTTTCCTGACTGCCGCTCAGAATTAGAGTTTAAACTTACATTATATGGATTTATGTCACGTTATCTTAATTTTGAATTTTATTATTTTTTGCCTGAACTTCATTATTATGGGCCGAATATACATTTATTGAAGTTACATTTACATTATCGGTTGTTTGAGCTTCATTAATTTGAATTTTGCATCATTATTTGGCATTTCAGTGTCTATTATTTTGGATTCTTGATGCTTTATTAGGGGTTTTCCCTTCACAATTTTTGGCCCGAGCTCATAATTTGATGTTTATTCTACATTGTTTGGTTTTAAATTCACTATTTCGCATTTGAGCTTCATTTTTTTTCAACTGACCATTCGGAATTGGGGTTTAATGGATTCATGTTGCGTTATTTTAATTTTCAACTTCATTATTTTTTGTTCAGACTTCATTATTATGGGTCAAATATATTTTGTTGAAGCTACGTCTACATTATCGATTGTTTAGGCTTCATTATTTTGACTTTTGCATCATTATTTGGCTTTTCAATGTCTAATATTTTGGGTTCTTAACGCTTTATCAAAGGGTTTTTCATCATAATTTTTGGCCTGAGCTCATTATTTAATATTTGTTCTACTCTGCGTTTAGTTCTTAATTAACTGTTTTGAGTTCGGGCTTCATTTTTTTCGACCGATCATTCAGAAATTGGGTTTAAGTTACATTACATGGGTTCATGCAACGTTATCTTAAATTTGAACTTTATTATTTTTTACCCGTATATTATTATTATTATTATTATTATTATTATGTGTTGAATATACATTCTGAACATTATTATTATGAGCTGAATATACATTTATTGAAATTACATCTACATTATCATCAGTTGTTTGAGGTTCGTTATTTTGACTCTTTGTCATTATTTGACTTTTCTCTATCTATTATTTAGGGTTCTTGATACTTTTTCAAGGGACGACGACAATCAATTTATCTGGAAACTCTATTAAACTTTAATATAAATCATGTTGTCACATTTACTAATAACCTCATCTTATTCACATGAAAACCCATTATATTTTGACTAAAATAATGAACTTGTTAGAAAATATATATTTTACAGTAATATTACTGACAATAAGAAATTAAGATCATTGACTTGCTCAATTGTGCGATATCCGAAACAAAATATATATGTGGTGGATGGTCATAATAATAACACCTGTGGGAAGAGGTATAGTATATGGTATGAACTGGAGTACAAACTATTATTAGAATACAAATGTTAGAACAACTTGTATCATTGGATGAATTATAATCAATAGATCTAATTAATTACATGAATTACTAGATGAAACAAATAAAAAAAACAAAAAAACATATTGTGGTCCTTTCATATATATATATATATATATGAATACACCTCCTTCCCAATCATAATACACGACCTCTCCCATTCTAGAAACCCTATCCCGTGACGGCGGTAACGTGTGGCTGGCTTTGATCCTCTGCTGGCGTCGACCCCATCAGTTCCATCTCGCTGCGACGCACGACGCCTACGATTGGCTTCGCTCGTCCGACGACGTCCACCATTGTGCCTTGTTCACCAACGGATTGGGTGGCGTCTTTTGGTTTAGAGAGCTTCGAGCCGTT
>JAYMTP010005575.1:0-13190 GCA_036897365.1 Geranium brycei
TTTCTCTGTCGACTCGACTCGTCCTCGCCTTCCTCTCATCTCCTCGCTGTCACGTCCTCTCACAACGGCTCGATTAGGTGGGGTGATTGCACCCATGATTGAACATCTACTGTTGCAACTTTTTTCCTTAGTTAAGTTTTATGTTAAATTGTTATACTTGTGAAATGTGTAACTAGTATCTGGTGTTCGATAAAGGTGGCCAAGACTAAGGTTATCAACAGTTGCCTCAATCATGTCTGGAAGGAAGAGTTAACTTTCTCTCTTTCGCAACTCGTAGGAGTTTTAAATATGGGAAGTCCAAAAGTCTATATTACTAACACTGGACAAAAGAGACTTAAAAATTCCATGAGGCGACGACCCCGGCGAGCCTTCGGTTAACTGCAAGAAGAGCGAGGCTGGTCGGAGACGAGGCCGACGAAGCTTCAGCCATGATTGATCGAAAAAACACCCAAAATCCAAACAATGACATATTTTGAAAAATTCAAATCAGACCGAGGGCATTTTCGTTTTTTCAATTCAAAATTTAACATTCCATCCATATTTTTAACGGTTCTAGTTAACTGTCCATTTTGAATTTCAAAGTGTGGTAGGTGTCAACTTTTGAATATGAGGATAGCTAAGTGAAATTTGGTTATAGTGGGGTGTGGTTATGTGTTTTACCCTTATTTTTGGATTGATTGTGTATGGTTTTATTCTTGCATTTAAGATAAAAGTCTTCCTAATTGCCTATAAAAATGGGAGCTGGTGAATGAATGAAGATAGATCATCCAAGAGCAACTAATTTTTCACATGTTATCAGCTCGATTCGTCCAAAGTCTAACGATATTAGAGCAAACTCTAACAAATCAACAATAAAGTGAGTTAAAAATAATTTATTTATAATGTATAGTAAGTTATAAAATACATTATAACAAGTGCAACCCCTATTTTTAACTTGTAAAGTTAAAAGTAGACCAACATTCCAATACAGATGGTTGAGAGAAGTAAAACATTTGACTCTAGCTTTGGGTCCTAGATCTGCTACGTCTTTGAATTTGGGCAATCATTTCTCCATAGTCCCTAAACAGATTTGATTTACTTCAGTGGCACGAGATTATGGCATGATTGTCGTTTCTGCCGGCAATATTTGTCTTCACATTCAGACATAACCAATTGAAAACATTAGCTCACAATTCCAGTGATTCTTAGTCATACAAATACCACATAATGTTAATTGGTAAGGAAATTCAGTTTCTCTATAGAGATAGTGACGCCATTACCCTTTAGAGCCACAAATATGAGAATCCTTTTGCTATCAGATTACAATATAGGCAAAGTTTGCATCATCTTCGAACCGCACAACCCCTGAAGGGATCACTTCTATCTGAATGATCTGTGTTCTCTCATGCTCTCAATCACGGCTTTCTTCCTCGTATCAAAATCAACCTTGTCCAAATCAGCAGCTGTTCCGAGATAGCCGTACAAGATCCTCCTCCTCTCCCCTGTTCTCTCATCCACCTTTACAAGGTTTGGATTCTTATCATCACCCCTCCCTGTTGTCATCGAGGATTCTACGCGGGACCAACTTTTGCGCCCATGGTTGTCCCTCTCAAAGTACTCTGCCAGTCGTGTTGCATCCTTCAGACCTGACTGGTCGGCGTTAAACTTAACTAGCGTGATGCCTAGATGACCATCTCTCCCATATAGAGATTTTGACTTGCCACTGCCAAATCCAAGATCTGGGAACCATTGACAATAACAGAGATGTCAGAGCTACACCATATAAATATAACAGAAGCTCAAACATTCACCCCAATTGACAACTACAAATTATGTATGCTAGAGAAATGAGGGAACTAGAGCATAAACAAGTAACAGTATAGAGCCAGATTCAGCGCAAATCCCATTCAAATAGATATCAGGAAACCATGTACAATGTGCCGCACACACTACTTTAATCCTTAAAAGCATACAAGTAAGATCATCCAGCATCACCGAGTTGCTATCAAAACATGACACAACGCAAGAAAGAAAATAGCAACTTAGAAAGGTTATTAACACAGGAAACATCACATACAAAAACCTCAGACAACGTAGAATATTAACTGGATTCTTCCAATGAGCAGACAGCTAAGCTTAAGAAAAGAATAGATTATACCCAAAGCAATCCCTTCAGTATGCAAACAAGAGTCTTACTATTTGAAAACTAGGAAACAATTACATATAGTCAATACATTCAGTAGCTTTGGAATGTATTTAACGACTAGGAAACAATGAATGATATATCAATTGTTTCTTAATCAATTCCTGTATTGAACAATTAGCTTGCTTCATTCTACATTGATTCATACTATTGTATGTAAAGGACAAGACAGAACATATATATACATGTCTGCCATCAGTATTGTGTTAATAAACATAACTAAAATTTCAATATTGATACAGATTATTAATGTCATATTTGAGTCATAAAAATGTCTGAAATATATGTCCGCCAATCAGATTAGATCATTCAAGTTTCTAAAAGGAATAGGCTAGCTGCTAGCCCCAATCTATTTTTATCATGCCCAAAAGTACTAAAAACAAAATACTCTACACTCATGTTGGCTACTTACCCAGTAAGTACCTAGAAGCACCCTGATATGGTCCCGGGTTTGAGGAACAATTTCCGGCACGGATTTGGATAGGATGAGAGCTCAATTAGCGAGAGAGCTCTTTAATCTCAATTTAGAGTTCGTTAGAGAGATCCCACATTTTTCATATCCTTTATTTCTCTCCACAACACATATAGTTGTGGGAGCTAATAAGAACGAACATGATGACTATGATCTCAACACCTATTTAAAATTCAAAGATACAACTATTTGAAAACCAAAAAATGCAGTATTCTCTAACTATATTCTATCCTGGACTCCTAACACCACTCCCCTCTTTCAAATCTCGGTAGATCATAAACGTTTTGCATGTCCCCACCATTCCCAAACTTCTTAGTATCATTTTGAAGCAATCTTGGATGAGCACTGGTTGCACTTGCATATACAAAATTCAAGTGTGATGACCACTGATCAAAAAAAAAAGTGTGATGACCCTTTTACTACTTCCTTGTAATCAAAATCGAACATATGGTGTAACATATGTAGTTCATATGTGAGGGTTGTAACCATCACATTCGAAAGGCTCTCTGATTGAACGAGTAAAATTCTCAGTTAAGTAAGCCTGGCGAATAGGCTTTCCATCAACTATTGAAAGTACACCACTCTGGATTGAGTATGTTCTTATTATGTCCTGGTCATGGTCAACATGACTCGATGGGGCAGAGATCCCAAACTCGAGTTTTAACCAGAGATAACCAATTTATGATGCATCGCCTTCCTACTCGTTATGCAGCGACTCATAGAGTTATTGAACCTTGTTGGCCATGCCTTGCAGTCGCGCATTGAAGGCTTGTTATTGTGTCCCACCTTTGATCTTGTCTTCCTTGTACATGTTAAGGAATATCTCAAATTGCTCCTCGAAGGACAGCAAATCTGCAAAACTCTCGGCTCTGACATCATTTGACATGGTCCCGGGTTTGAGGATCGAGATATGGCTAAGATTTAGATAGAGTGAGAGCTTGATTAACGAGAGAGCTCTCTAATCCCAATTTAGAATTCGTTAGAAAGAACCCAAGATCTCAAAATTAGTAACCAAGTTTCTAAAATATTTTTCATATCCTTTATTTCTCTCCACAACACATACATAGTGGTGGGAACTAACAAGAAAGATCATTTTTATCAACAATAATGAATAAATCATGAGACTATGACCTCAAAACCTATTTAAAATTCAAAAACGCAACAACTATTTGAAAACAAAAAATGCAATATTCTCTAACTATATTCTATCTTGGACTCCTAACACACCCACTCAAGAAGTACTAGTCCCCGGTTCAATAGGTCTCCTTGGGGAATTACCAGGTGAGAAGAAGTCAAGTCAATCAAGTTTCTCATTCAAATTCACCCATTCTTCCATATTTGGACATAAGCATTTTAGACTTGACTTTGACAAGTTTGTCATACAACCCAAAGTTGCCGACACAGCTACTTGATCAAAGCCAATGGCATAAACTTAACCTCACAGTGAGCAAATACTGGACAAATCCGCAAATCTAACTAATTGTGCATAGATTAGAAGGTTAACCATCTGAGAGCAGGCAACAGCTATATATGCCCAAGATTACCATATTTAATGATTCATTTCCACTAAATATCTAGACAAACTACAAAATAGTAAAGCCATAATCTTGTCAATGACAGAAACCTATGTCTTATCTTTCCACCCAATCCCAATTCCAAGCCCACCCCACTATAGCTCACTCTGTACTTTCAAATATGAATAGTGGTTTCCCAGGCATACATAAGACCAGAGCTAGCTGGAGACATTCAAATATAAGTAACTGTCCAACTCAATCAAAACCAATTATGGAATCAAAGAGCAGAAGTAAAAGGCACAATTTATACACACTATGGATAGGGTCTCTGTAATGAAAGACATCCCATAATTACCTCAAGAAACAACCATAAAAAAAGCAGACAATATAGAACTAAAAAGGTTTCAAGTGTTGAGTTGAATTTTCTTTATAGAAAAAAATGCATAAGGTTAGATATACTTCTCTCTTCCTGACTGCTCTATATGAGTCCAATTGCTGGTCATGAATCAATGAGTGCTTGAAACAAAAAATGATTTAAATTTCAAAGTTCAAACTACTGAAATTGAACCAAACAATTCAAGGGCACCACAAAATAGAGTGGGATTTTAGTATATACAATATGAGTCCCTAAGTTATCTGGTGATTCATAACACTGCTGTTCCCTTCCATTTCAAGTGTTAGTTACCTTTCTCTAAACTACATATGACAAACCCACTAATATATGCTAGAATTTGTCATAGCCCATCATCAAGCTCATATTCCCAATCCATCATACATGGGTTACAGTCAAAGAAAAAAGCTCTGATACACTGCTGAATCATATCCTGTCCTATGATGTCATCTAACCTATGAACGTAGCCTAAGAATATATGAACAGGCTGAGTTCACTATGCAGGGTAGATTTATTATGAACTTGAAAAGTTCAAATGTCTGACATGTCCTTTCAGCCAGTCATCATTGGGAAGTGAGAAGATATAAAAAATACAAGCCTTTGTCAATTTAATATGTGAAAACCCAGAGAAATCACAGAAACATAAAAAGGCAATAAAAAGGCTAGGTTTACCAGATCCAGGGTCAATCTTTTCAGAATGAAAAAGAATGAAGGGATACATTATACCTCTAATTTTATTATCCATTGCTTTGTTTCCCAAACCCTCCATGCGGCCATCTCTACCTTTTCCTGTGTTCGTATTATGGATGATCACCATAGGAGGCCACATAATCAGATCATCCTGGTTCGTTGCTGCTTCAGCAGCAGGAAAAAACTTATATGCCTTTGAGTTGTCAGGAGGCTGTGAGTAGTTCCATCCCATTAAAGCACAGAGGGCTTTGTGTAAGCCTAAGTGATCCACACGCAAATCAGCATTATCTGAGTTGTAAGTGTGCATAATAAGACCATGCATATCTGGAAAATCTTTAGATGACCTGTAATGTTGCATATCAAGGACATTGAAGAAACATAATTCAGGTTCCTCCCCATTACGATCCTATAAGTTTGGAACTAAAGGGTAATAAAGGAAATGAATCCACCAATTTAAGGGTAAAATATATACATGACGTAAATGCTATAAACAACTCACAAATTAGATGAACCAATGTCATCACAGAATTCATGAGCTAGAACACCAAGGACTAGCCATGTCAGTAACAATGAGAGCATAATATCACCAAAAATGACATTAGCGCAATATGCAGTATATAGTCAGCATGAACAACTACTTTCCAAAAGAACTTTACCCAACTCTATTAATATAGAACATGGCACCTATTTAATAGTTCTATAATATAATATCCTGCATTTTATCTAACACCAACCGATTCAAGAACTCGATTCTATGTAATAAAAATGAAGTGAAGGCAATTGATTTATGGTATAATCACATCAACAACAAAACAAATCCATTCGAGCTAGAAACCCTAGAATACCAAATACACACTGCAATGCACAGTCAAGGTTTACTAGCTAATTTAGCCAAAAGCATGGAATTGGGTAACACAATCGAGAAAGAGAAAGTAATTGCCAATTAAATATGAGAAAAGGACTCTTGGTGGGCATTATTTTAGGTTCACAAATATGACATTTTCATAAATTCCAAAGTTTGTAAGTTGTAGCAATATAGAGCCCTCAAAACTTCACATGGATCAAAAAGGGTGGACAAGTTCCAAACTTTGCAAAGGTTCATACAACATATTTGTTTTGCAGTTTAGAAAAGCAGTGAAACACTAAAGGGATAAGGTATCATTACAGATAATAGATGCACAAATTGGGTACGGAAAAATGGTCATGATGGATTTGCAATTTTGCATAGAGAAGAAATACGGTCAAAGCTACAAGTGGTAAGACAAAAGATAAGTCCTAACAGTAGACAAAAAAACACTAGGAACCTAAGACTGCCATGATCAAAGATTGACTCAACACTCAGTGTTTTTTCATCACCGTTAAGCCTTATCTATTGTTTGATCATTTTAAGCTTTTAGTCTATTTCTTCTCTATGCAAATCCACTGTGGCTTACTGTGCAAGTCCCTTGGTTTCACAAGGAAGAAGGGGTTATTGCACATTTAAGAGACATTCAATGTAGAATTAAAAGCCTACGAAGACTTTGACACAATTGATCCTCGTGACGAGGATCATTATCTGGAATGCTAGAGAAGTCATTGTTGTACAAAAGCACAAAGCCATAGTCATCCTGCTTTGCCAACATCGCCCAACGCTCGTGACTTCCGAGCCCTTTTTATCTTATTTGCACTTTTATTTTCGTTAAGATCTCTAACTGATCTAACCATCTCCAACTCGGAATCCTCTTTGTTACACCCGACAAGGCTTGCTAGGTGACTTCCCTAGCGCCACATGGTCCGCCCAAAAGGATTCAATCCTCTCGAGCCTGACAGTTGTACAAAAGCATACTTTGTTGGCTGTTTTTTGCTTTGTTTTTCTTTTTGCATTAATTTATTTTTAGCTTTACCATTTTTTTATTTAGTTGCTTTCATCATTTATAAACTTTCTCATTTGGCTGATAAAAAAAGCTATGGAGCTATAAATAAAAAAAAGTTTTGGAACTTTTTGTTCTATTAATTCTTTCAAGCAAGTGATACGATCCCAGCTTTGGATCAGATTGTGGGTTTTATGGTGAATAGATGGGGTCGTTAGAGAAAACACCGATCTCCGATTTCGTTGGAGAGAACATCGGTCTCAAGTAACAATTTACTAATAATTTTCACCCTCCTTTATTCCATGGAACCCACATGTATTATAACATGCTTGAACCCTAAACTCAACCAGCAAATAATACATATACTAAAAGGACTCTAACCCAAACTAATACAAATACTAATAGGTTTCGAATAAGGTTTGTCTAATAGGAATAGGATTCATATCATTACTCCCCCTTTCAAATCGCATAGGAAGAGAATTTCCATAAATGCCATTTTCTATAACTGATATGATGCAACAATTGAGTCTGTCGTTGCATCTTTACCATCAACTCTCGATCCCGTGCTTCCAATACGGCCTTGTCAGCTCGGTACACACGTACGAACTGGTCGGACCGATCTGCTAGTCCGTCCCTCGTAATCATTGGCTCTGACACCAAGTTAATAGGACTCAAGCTTAGGATCAAGTTATGGGTCTTGTGGCTGAGAGAGGTGAGTTCGATAGAGAGAACACCTATTTATGGATTCGTTTAAGAGAACACCGATCTCAAAGTAATAATTTACTAATAATTTTCTCCCATCTTTATTCCATGAAACCTGCATGTATTTATAACATGCTTGAACCCTAAACCCCACTAACAAACTAATACAAATACTAAAAGGACTCTAACCCAAACTAATCATAATCCCAAACTAATACAAATACTAAAATGTTTCAAATAGGGTTTGTCTAACAGGAATAAGATTCCTATCAGTAAGTGCCAACAGTCAGCACATGATCTAATATATGACCACAAAAAACACAACCAAAGATCAATGCAACATGACTTGTGAACAAATGATACAAATTCAAGGAAAATGTATACATAAATTACTGGAAATGAAGAAATAACAAAGCCATGGAGACAGCATGGTTTTAAATATCAAAATACATCAAAGAAAAGTTTATGTTCAAATGTCAATCCAGATAAGCATGCACACACAAGATAAGGTGATGAACAAAAGAATATCATACAAGAAATTAGCATTATCTATCTGCCTTGTTCCTACTAAAGCACCATATATGAGTTTATATGGTTTCAAATAATATGTATATCATGTCCTACAAATATTTTAAATCATGAATAAGAATGGGTAATAGAATCAAGCCATTGTGAGCCTACTATTGACCATTGACACAAGAAAACTAAACATAATCCCAATCCTTGAGAAGTTACCAAGCATACTCAAAAGGTAAAATCATAACATGTGTATGGCAGAGAGAGGTCCCAGGGATAACATCATTTACCCATTCCCAGATATTACAATAATTCAAAAATGCATTTTACAACACACATTTCAATCAACAACCAAGAAATTCCTAGACAATGTTGGAAGCTACTTGAATCCTTTAGCAAAACTTCTTTTGGACTAAGCACGCATTTTACACTGAATTAATTTAAATAACAGTGGCAAGTAAGCCATTGATTTAAAAACCGATGGGCAGCGAATGGTATGGCTTGGTGTTTGGAGATCTTGGGCTCACATCCCATAGATTAACAAGAACATCTACAATAATTATAGTTATACCGAAAAGGAGGTAGGTACTAGTTCAGTTTTATCTACCAAACTCGGAATAAAAAAAGTGTTTCATTAGTTTCGTGACATAAGGCAAACGGCAATATCTTCTCCAACAAAATTGTTGACATATAGGGAGCATAGATAAACAACTAAAACAAGTAGCATAATACTTCTAATGTTGAAGAGCTGAACGAACTAATGCATCAACCCAGCTAATTAGTTATCAATCCAATAAGGAAATTTACTGGCAAAGGACATCATACAAATTATACAATATATGCATACAGGGTATACTAACAGACCAACTCTTAACAGTTAGTCAACTATTCCAACACTTTCTGGTATTTTTTACAAATAAGAATAACTGATTCTATGATACCAAAGCTTCAAAAATGTGTTGGTACATACCAGCTGAAACATAAGGTGACCCATAAGAAAATATAAGACATATATCGCTTCAATATTGTTGAATACTAGGAGAAAACAAAAGTAGGAACTTGCTAAGGCATCCTATAAGATGTCCATAAAGCGAGAGAGCGCAATGCTAGGACAAATAAAATAAGAAACCTGAACAGCAATAGCAGTGCTGAAAAATGCAAATCACTCAGTTCCTTTACTTTGCCATAGACATAGTTATATAAGTAGTTCACTTCACCTGAATACCATAGTTGTAATATGAAAACTACACTGCCAACAATATGAATTCCCGGAGAACAATAGAAACAGAGATAAACTCATACAGAAAGAAAAGGTATCTCACACTTATTACCACAATTACTAGTCATTAACACAGACACAGTCTAGCCCCACTCTTCATATCCTACATTTAACTCCTATAAAAATAAGATATAGGGTATGTCCCATCAATTACTATATTGGATATTACCAAGCCTACTCATTGGTGCACAAGATTCACATGTAATGTGGGAGAGATCACAACGTAGGCAACTTTCCCTCTACTTTTGCAGAAAGACTGATACTGACTTGAATATGTGACCTAAATGCACAAGATAGCAACCTTACCGTTGCACCAACGTTCTCTTGCTTGAACATAAATACAAATGGAAAAGCATGAGAGAAAGTATATCATCCCAGACTTAGCACTTCAATGGAATACGCTCCCAAAGATGACCATGTTAGAAGATATTTCAAGGTACACATGTTTTTAACCTCTTCTACCAATAACTAATTTAGAGTCAAGGAAAGGCCATAGTTATTAATGCGGCAAGGCGCAAAATCTTTCTGGAGAATAAGAAAAACTAACAGAACTATTCACATGGTAAAAGATAAAGCAATAGTAATAATAGTAATATTTCCATGTCAAAAATAAAATAAAATAATTTATATATCATAGGGTCTTGTGTAAAAGAAAGTTGCTTGGTTTTTTGCTGTTCTGGTGGCAGGAGCTGTTGAACAGAAAGTTCTTTTCAGTTTTGCACACACCAAGCTAACAAGCATGAACATTTAAACCTACATTTCCTTTATTGAAAACCTTGAAAGGCCTAATGAATAAAAATGGTCATTGTATATGGAACAGCAAAATCTCATATAACTAATTATGCCTATGTCACGCCATATCATTAGTAACTATGAAAGACATAATCAGTTACACTAAATGATGCCAATTAATACACAACCAGAATTGTAGTTGCAATTGATGTAATCTGCAGGATTTTATACTACCTGCTAGATACCACAGAAGAAACTAATACCACCACAACAACCAACTTACTAGCCAACCATCATTTTACTGACCATATGAGTAGGCCTAACAGTCTACTGAAATGAGAAGTCGCAGTAAATCCTTCTCTGGAAAAACAAGTCAGTTCAGTCCCTCCTAAATTAGCATCTCTAAGAAACTAAGCATACTGCTTTTGATTTCAAGAAGCCATATTGGTCAAATAAGCACAACACAGATTGGAAGTACAGTTTCTTCAAACTTCACTCATAGACATTTAAAATCCTTGAACACAAACTTATGAAACAACGAGAAGAGACTTGGAATCATAAGATCTCAGCTTAGTAGTGCATTACAAAAGCCAGGACATAAAATTCATATAGAACAAAGGGAAAAATAAAAAGATCAGCGCACATAATACACAAAGGACACCGCCAAACAAACCATAGTCTAGCGATGCTTATGGAAGCAGGTTATTCAAAAAGTAATCTATTGTCAGAAATTATCTATTCAACCCAGTTAAATTATCAACAGTTAAATTAGAATAACTCAGTCCAAACTTTAGCAATTCTAAACATAGTCTATCACTATCACTCAACTCGGAAAAAGAGAACAATCATTCTCAGCGGACATGTGGTTCTTTTCTTCTGCATAGAATCTATCCTTAACGAAATTCACAAGTGTAAGTAACAATCCCAATCCAAAGGACAAGGACAAACTCAAAGGATGCATTAACAGATACCACATAATATAGCATACAAAGAGAAAGATGTAAGGTGAAACACTCTTTTCTTTTGCCACATCAGAGTTCCTAAAATGCAAATCAAGCATGTAATGGCGGAATCTAAAGCATAAATCAACTTTCAAATAGTTCCTAAATCCTCATGGATAGATACAGCAACAATGTAAAGCACTTGAGACCATGCTTCCTATGATATTACATATAGCTTAGGAGCCAAGGATTAACTCAAATTACATCAGTGCTTAAGATGATGCACAAAGTTACAGAACATGTACTGGGAAACCTACAGGAAATGGCAATGATTGATCCGAAAAAATATTTCCGGTATGAGCGGTACAAAAAGAAACATGCTGAGGAGCTTCAGTCAATGCACAGAATTGCACGCTAATTTGTAGATAATTACTAATCTGTGATAGATAATGCACAAAAGAAAACAGCTGATCACCGTGTTTGCTAGGCTTGTTCTACATCTTATGAATACTGAAATAAGTCAAACTACACAAGAAATTTCACAACAGCAGGTAACAAACTTATCACGCGATACAAACAGGTACAAGTAAAACTTTCAGTACGACAGTTGCCAGAGTACAGAAGACTAAATAGTAAATAGGTTAGGATAAGACACACAATTACATAATGTTAGAATAGTTAAGTAATGGTAGGGTTTGAGTATTAGGGTTTTACTTTGTTTCATATTGTTCCATGTATGAAGGAATCTTTCATTGTAATTCAGTACTAATGGGTTTCTTAGGCTTGTTATATGGCCCAAAAATAGTGTATTAAGTGAAACTATATAAGCAATGAAGAAAGAAAAGTATTAGAAGGGACGATTGAACAAACCTGCCACACGCAATGCATTTGAGAGGCCCCTGCTTTCCATCCTCCATGTAACTCTTCCTCTGAGCAGCAGACTCATTGAGTAACTTGACAAAATGAAGGAATGCTTTTTTCAACAAATTCTGGTCTACTTGAAGGTGTTTGAGGGGGGCATTATTGGGTCTCATCATCTTTGAAGGGCGCAACTCGGTTGAATCCAAAGCATCACGCCTGTGATAAGGGCTGCTGGAGGCATTCTGATTAGGGTTCCCATACTGCAAAAGCTGCTGTCTTTGCCTCCCAAAATCATCCTTATCCTCTCTGAGGTCGTCCATCCTCGGAAGCCTCCTCCCACGGTTGGGGCTCATGGCCGCAAAGCGCGGAGGAGCGGGGAAGTCCTGGTAATCGGGGGGGAGGGCGAAGTAGGTGCGGACGCTGCGGTCGGCGAGGACAATGGTGCGGCGGTCGAGCATGTGGTAGCCATAGGCAGAGGAAGGGTTGGGCTCAGCCACAGGGTTAGGGCTTGGATTCAGAAGGGTTTTGGGGGATGGGTTGGGAGGGTTAGGGGCTGACTCCCACCGGGATTTGCGCTGGGAGGAGGACGGCTTGTTGTTGTTGTTGCTCTGTGAGAATTTCGGATGGTTGGCACCGGCCATTGACGACAACCTCTGTTTCTGTTAGGGCTTGGAATAATCGCAAGGAGAGAGAGACAGAGAGATGGCCTTGGCCTTTATGGACACGATAGGAGGAGGAATCTTGCTCACCCAGGTAAAGAAAGGCCAAATCACATGTGATGTGACTCTGGCACATATTCCATTCTTTATTGAGCTAAATCTACTCAAAATCTTACTATCTAAACTATTGTGGAACACCGCGCATGTAATCGAACCAAACTGAATTTTTACCGATCAAATTATAAATAATAAAAAATCGATTAATTTGAACGCGTGATCATCGCATCGTCCTCGTCATCAATATACCGTTTGCAAATATTCTTCTTCTCAGGCGTAACAACATTAACATCGACATCTAGTTGTTTCAAGTTAAGAGTATTGCAAACAAACATTAGGAGTCA
>JAYMTP010005576.1:0-13190 GCA_036897365.1 Geranium brycei
GTTTTTGGGGTCTTTGTTGCTCGTTGCTGTGCTGATCCTGATTTGGTAAAATCAAAACCTATATTTATACATTTTTATGGATTTGGAGTGTAGATTTGTGGGTTGTTGCTGATTTGTGATTTGTGATTTTTTATTTCTGGGTTTGTGTTTTTTAGGTCTTTTATGATTCGTTTGATGAGCCATTTGAGGAACGATGGACTGTTTCTGATAAAGATGAGTACACAGGTACCATTTTTTGTTGCTTTTTTTTTAATCTTTATTTGTTTATTAGATCTTTGTCATTATCTATGAAAAAATGTCACTAATGGTAGGTTTTTGCTGAGAAATTGTTCACAAAATTTCCATGCTTTGGTTTATGAATATGCATATTAGAAAGAAGATTTAGTGTTTGTATGGTAGCATGAGGAATTTCAATCAAGACTGAGAATGTTTTTTTTCAAGTTTTGAAGGCATAATCACACTACCCTCGAAAAATGATGTGAAATCGATTCGAAAATCACTCTAGGTTTGGATGGCAATGTTTACATATTGATCTTAATATTTGTCTGAATTCGATAACTATATCATGGATAGGAGCATTGCTCTAAAAATCACTGACTTGTTTGATTAATCTCCGATTAATCCTTTGATTCGATTAATTCCCTGCCAATCCCCGATTAGTTCCCAGAATGCGCTCTCCGCCCAATCCGAGTAGTTTTAATTCTTTAGGAAACGTTTTGTGTGAGGTAAATTTGGCATATCTCGATGAGGACGACTTTGTGTTTTCTTTATTTATCATCACATTACATAGAGATCTCAAATGTGTTCATGTGAGTAAATTCTTTTGGTTATCAAGTGGGTTGTTTGATCATTTGCATTGCTTGTCGATGCGCCTTTCTGGTTTAGGTGTATGGAAACACTCAAAGAGTGAGGGGCATGACGATTATGGGCTTCTTGTAAGCCAGAAGGCGATGAAGTATGGAATCGTGAGGGAGCTCGACGAGCCCGTGAGCCTCAACGAGGGCAGAACGGTCGTTCTGCAGTACGAGGTCCGGTTCCAAAACGGTCTCGAATGTGGCGGGGCGTATTTAAAATTTCTCCAGCCTCAGGACTCTGGCTGGACGCCGAAAGAGTTCAACAGTGCCTCCCCTTACTCCATCATGTTCGGGCCGGACAAGTGCGGGATCCACACGAACAAGGTGCATTTCATCTTCAGGCACAGGAACCCGAAGACCGGGAGCTATGCCGAGCATCACCTGACAGACCCTCCCATCGTGCCGTCTCTCGACAACTTCACGCATGTCTACACCGCCATCTTCAAACCCGGGAACAAGGTTTGTTAGCAGTGTTGTTTTTAAAACGGTAGGCGCTAGTTAGTCGAAGAGGACCTTCTAAGGATTAATCGGGAATTAATAGGAAATTAGTCAAAAATTCTAGAAGACTAGTTAGGGATTAGTCAGACCAGTCGGAGATTTTTACAACATTGTTTGTTAAAAATGGGATATTATCATAAGTATAGATATGAACTAAAACAACAATCACATACTGCACCAACAAGAGAAATATAAATATACGAAATAAATAATCAAACATGGCATAAACTTGTAAATAAATTTGAACCTCGATTTGCAGTATATACGTGATGAATATGGATTCTACCGAGACTCGGTAATTCGGTTTCCTTAAAACGCGGTAGATACGTTAGTCGAACTCTAACCGTGACAAGGGAGTAACACCAATCAAAGAAAGACGCCTAGTCCTAAAAAGAAACGGATTTCTAGAGAACATCGAGCTATAGAGGAATAGGGACTATATTGAGACAATTATTAAATTAACTTTAATTCAACGTTTTTTCCAACAAGGTTCTGATTCTGATCGACGGGGAGGAGAAGAGGAAGGCGAGTCTCCTCGAGGCGGGCGACTTCGACCCTCCCCTGGTCCCGCCAGAGACGATCCCCGACCCGAACGACTTCAAGCCCGAGGAATGGGACGAGCGCGACATGATCCCCGATCCGGATGCCTCCAAGCGAGACGACTGGGACGAGACCGCGCCAATGGAGATCGACGACGAGGAGGCGGTGAAGCCCGAGGGGTGGCTGGACGACGAGCCCGAGGAGATCGACGATCCCGACGCCGCGATGCCGGAGGATTGGGATGAGGAGGAGGATGGCGAGTGGGAGGCCCCGAGGATTGAGAACCCGAGGTGTGAGCTGGCGCCAGGGTGCGGGGAGTGGACCAGGCCGACGAAGATGAACCCGGATTATAAGGGGAAATGGGAGGCTCCGTTGGTGAAAAACCCGAGCTATCGGGGTATATGGAAGCCCCGAGAGATCCCGAATCCCGATCACTTCGAGCTCGAGAAGCTCGAGCTTGAGCCTATTTCTGCTGTTGGGATTGAGATTTGGACAATGCAGGAGGGGATTTTGTTTGACAATATCTTGGTATCCAAGAAAGAATCTGTTGCCAGCTTCTACAGGGATAGTTTATGGTTGCCAAAGTTTGAAGTTGAGAAACAGAAAGCTGAGGAGGCAGCTCCTAGTTCTTTATCAGCACTCCAGGTACTTCTCTTCAATTCATCTATATATATACACTGTTAGGTTTTCAGGTTTTCGTATTGAGTGAGTTCAGGTCCCACATCGGATAAATACGAAAGTGGTGAAGAGTTGATGTGCATATTATTTAACTCTTGCCTTGATGGGCTAGTCTATTGGGTCATTGCGTGATTTAATGTGTATTATGGAATTTCTTTGTTGTGTGCTCCTTTGTGTCGAGGGGCATTCCTCTCCAACATGTGGTATTAGAGGCTGATTTAGTGGGCTCGGTAAACAACTAGACCTGTGATTTTGTTATTTCATAGTAGCGGGCCTAGATAGAATTAAATGGGGTTTTAGAGCTTGGACTGGTAATCTCTTAGGGTCGATAACACACTTGGAACCATACTCTTCTCTCGTGTAGGGATGACAAAAATCCTCAAACTCGACAATGGCCTAGGATCCTCTATTTGTTGGAGTAGGGGATGAGTATCACTTAGCTCACCTTGAACCCGCCTTGTTGTCATCCCTATAGAGAGGCAAAATATCCCGAACCTAATGGGGACTTAGTATCCCCTATCTGTTGGGTAGGGGACGTGGATCACTAAACTCGTCTCAAACCTGTATTGGTGTTATCCCTGCAGAGATGCAAAACAGGTCGATTTCGACGGCCCAATCTAACAGTGTAGAAGACCGAGATCACTAAACCCACTTCGACTCTGCTCTGCTGTCATCCATACTCTAACGGCAGTGGGCCCAGATAGAATGAAGGAGGCCCACTCAGAGTTAATATACACATTAAACCTCATCGTCGCAATGGAGTGATATCCAATACATATACTCTTTCTTACTAAGGCCCGATTCTTCCCGACACGATGAATTCTTATGTGTCTGTAATTAAAAATGTAACAAATTCCATGCTATAACACACTATGCAGACAAAGATGTTTGAGCTCCTCTACAAGATAGGTGACATTCCTCTCCTCAAAACCCAAAACCCTAAGATCAGAGTAAGTAGAAGAACTCACTCATCATTTCCACAATGTACCTAAATTAAACTTCATCGTAACCATGTTTTAAATTTTGTAATCACTCATTTATTTCAGAAATTCCTCGAGAAAGCAGAGAAGCAGCCCAACATGACAATCGGTGTCCTAGTTTCCGCCTTGGTCCTTCTATCGTCCATCCTCTTCAAGATCTTCCTCGGGATCAAAAAACCCGCCTCGGTATGTTACATATAACTAACTCTGCACAGTACAATCATTTTTGTCTCGTGCAATCGAAAATGTAGTGATTTGATGCTTTTTCAGGTCAAGGGGGTCTCCGAGAAGAGCTACGCCGCCTCTGCAGCGCCAGCCGGTGAACGGGAAAGCAGCTATGAGAGCGAGGAGGGAGATGCTCCGGCTGCTCCCCGGAGGAGGACGGGCAAAAGGGTAAATTAAAATCCGAATTCGGATTCTTAATTATGGAGTAGTGTTGTTGGGTTTGCTATGAAGTTTTTGGTTGTTTGAGTTTTTATGTTAGGCTTGTTTTGGAGTCATTTTTGTTACGGTTAGGATACAACATTGTATTGATTAGTTATTGGTTTGTAGGAACAATTTTTTAATTCTTTTATTTCATTATATTGTTGGTTTAATTGTTTGTTTATGTGGTATGAATAACCGAAATTAGATTGTGATTTTATGTTGATAAATTGTGGTAAATTCTTAAGTTTGTTGATAATATTTATTTGAGGATTTTTTTCCCTTGTGTTCTTTTGAATATGTACAAACCCTACATTTAAGCGTGTTTAATGAGTCTCAAATATAGGCTGCCAAAAATCGACCTGAACTGCCTCGAAAAATAACTGAATTCGGAAAGATCGAAAAGGTTTGATTCGGTTATGAACAAAACCGAAACTTCATCAATTCGGTTTTAGTTTATAAAATTAGAACCGATCAAAACCGAACCCAAAAACTATCGATTTACACATGACTTATTTTAAGTCATCAATATTTATTAGTTGAGCTTAAAAATATTAGGCCAACAAAAAATAAGTCAAAATCGAGTTTAAATGTGAGAATTTCATGGAATTCAGTTCAAAGAAAGTTGAATAAAAAACCGGAAAGCCAAATAATAACTCAAAAACGGCCCAAAATGTAAAAATTTCATATAGTTTAATTCATAAACACCGAATTGATTTGAATGAAAACCAATCGATTAAGAATCAAACTGACTCACATTCCAACGACGGTTTCGATTTTATATTTTCTTATAATCGAACCGTAAACAACCCTAATCTCAAACTTTCATTTATTACTCATAAAAATATACAAAATGAGGTTCTTTCTAATCCCGTAAAAGTGAGAGCATTGCATTTTAGATCATCCATTTTTGCAACAATCTATCATAATTTTCTTAAAAATTAAAAATATACATGTCGAGTCAAAATTCATAACTAAAATATTAACAGAACCTGACACGTACATTTACATGTGAAAACATTGTTACGTACGCTATACTTTTTTACACATGAGTCATACGTACAGTTTCATCTCATACCCAAAAAAAGGCGACCCAAAGTAAAAATCGAACTCAACCAACATATATTTAGGAGGAGCACCCAAGGAAAGCTCATACACACATTAGAGTCCACTTTTGACCCAAAATACTAGCCTAGTGGGTCTAGGGTCCAATATGTATATAAACCTTCCTTATACTCAATACTCTTCCGATGCGAGACTTTGAACTCACATGTGAACATAACAATAGGTGACATCAAAATTAATTTCTTCTCAATTATGTGTTCTATATTAAGAATTTATATTTTCATCGATAATTCACGAACCGTATCCGTGTACATGTTTTTTTTGCCATCTCCACGCGATCTCTAAACTCTCTTTAAGGTCCGTGTACCAGGCCGACCAGTTGAGCTCGTTCTTGATCTTTGAAGGGTCGCTGTAAACTTCAGCGTAATCGCCCGGTCTCCGGTCCAAGTACTCTACTTTTATGTCCACTCCCGTCGCGGCCTTGCACGCCTCCACGAACTCCTTCACCGACTTACCTGTGGATTCACGAGGGTTTCGCATCGAAGTGATACGTTAAAACTTGATTCACTTAAAAACTAAAACATTTATGTACATAATGTATTATTTAAACTAATGAATGAATTTGACTCGAATGTGAGGGGTATGTAATTAAACGAGTCAAATTTTGCTATGAGTATGCTTTGTCTAGAAAAAAATAATTGAGCTTGAATTCGATTTAATTCGTTTAGTTTTCACTGTATCCATCGGTTGTTAAAAATGTTAGACGCTAATAGGGAAGAGAGGACCTTCTAAAAACTCATCGAGAATCAGTCGAGGATTAATTGAAAAATAAATCATATGAAAATATTAATTTTAAATTATAAAGGATTAATCAGAGTTAGGTGAGTCAAGAATTTTCACAACATTGATATATATATTAAAATTTTATGATTAATTTATACTAAAAAACAGTTTGCTAGAGAGCTTAACGATTCTTAATTGGTAGGATTCAAGCCAATCTCGTTTATTAAACGACTTCTCAACCTTAAGCTTGAATTCGTTTTGAACTCAATTATAACGAGTGCGAGCTGAATATTTGACGAATCTAGCCCGAACGGCTCACCAAATATTCAACTCGTTTCTTAAGCGAGTCACGTACACTATAAGATTCAATTTGGCTCAATATCGATAATGAGAATGAGCCAAATATTCAACAGGTCAAGCTTGAACAACTCATTAAAAATTCGATTTACTTACAACTCTAGCGAAGAGTATGTTAAAGTATCATTTATCAGATTATTTAAAAAAAACTAGATTGGACTTTAAAATATAACAAAAAGAGGTGTAGCGAGTTTTGAGGTTGACTAGGTTTTGTCATCGTACCTTGTCCAGTTCCGACATTGTAGATTCCGACTTTTGCGGGTTTGGCATTTGCAAGAGCTTTGACATGTGCGTCGATCAAGTCGTTGACGTCGATGTAGTCTCTCACGCACGTGCCGTCGGCTGTTTTGTAGTCGGTTCCTCTAACCTATACATAAATATAGAAGACACGCCAAACTCTTATATCATGTTAAAACTCGATCTACTTTAGATTGATAGATAGAGTTTTCAAAGATGTACGTAAAATGGAACGATTGTTTGCCTGTTGAGGGCGATAGAAAACACATAATCTCTCGTACCATGTTGAAGAATAATCTGCCTAAGAACTCAAGCTGATAGATGGAGATTTCAAGATGCACGTAAAACAAGAACGACTGTTTTCATATGGAAGGATGGTAGAAGATACACGACGTCTCATACCATGTTAAAAACTGGTATACCTAAGAGTTCAAACTGTTCTCAGATCAGAGTTCGATGCTCAGCATGATATTTGGGTAGGGCTAGTTTAAGGGTAGTTAGAAAAAGTGATGTATTTATTAAAAAAGTTCAAACTAATAGGTGGATGTCTGGAGACGAAATGATCCATGTTATGTCTTTGTGAGACTTTAACACGGAGAAATGGTACCTTGAGTCCAGGAATAATCCCTCGAGCAGCATCGAAACAAGCACCGGAAATCCGGCCCTGCTCCCGTAGTTCCGGCCTCGGGGCTTCTCCCAACCTCCCATCTGGATCCGAACCTATGACATTGAAGTACCTAGAGAGAGAAAAAAAACATAGATACAAAAAGGCCGATTCAGTACAGGAGACTCATAAAGCCTATTCCCCCTGAAATACTACATGTTCATATGCTAAATAAACAACGGAAGATTTCTGAACCGAACTCGAGCTTAACTTTAAAGTCAAGAAGGCACAAGAAAAGATAACAAAAATCGAGAAAGGCGACGAACCTTAGGATCATGATTGCCATGGTGGAAGTCTTCGAGAAGTCAAGTATAATATCTTCCGCCATCTTCTTGGCCTTCCCATACGGGTTTATCGGATTCTGCATCGATAATAAAAAAAATATAGACATCAAGTAATAAGTATGAGGTCGTTATTTCAATCTTCACCTTTACAGTTATGACTAATAAAAAATGAATCGGAAGAGACTCACTTGTGGAGTTTCTTCCGTAATGGGCATAACTTCGGGCTCTCCGTAGGTCGCACAAGTGCTCGAATAGATGAATGTCTTGACGCCGTGTTCGGCCATAGCCGTAAGTATCCCCAAGGTGTTAGCTGTTATATTGTGATAGTACCTACAAAAATTTAGTTAATAAGGTCGAGTAAAACCGGTCTAACTGTTTAAATCGATCTAATCATAATTCACGAGTTAATCAATTTTAAAAATTAAAATTGAAAGTGATCGGTCTGATTTTTAATTGAGTTAACCTAACTCATAACCTAGCTAGATTAGTCTGAGCCCATCACTTTCTAGTAACATTTTTCTCGTAATGTTGATTTCTAGGAGAGAAATGATGAAGGTTCATCTATACGACAATTCTCATGTTACGATCTGTGACTATGATTAGTTTTAATTATTTTATTTTAGTTATGATTAGTTATAATTATTTTATAAATTTACAGTTATTTAATTAACGTGATATTATAATAGTGGTGAAGTTAATCTTAAGGTACGATTTGTTCGATATCAATGTTGGTTTCTTGCTATTAGGATCCGCGATAACAGTAATGTCTCTCTGAAGAAGACGAGTTTTAAATGATTTGTAAGTTCATATGTTCTTATAAATTTTTTTATTCTCCTTAGAGCTTTGTATATAAATCGGTTTTAATTATTTTACAAGATAATACAAATAGCACAACGCATCATGTGGTGCTACACCCTAATTTTGTTAATAATTGAGCTGAGTTTTTCGATCCATAAAATCCAAGACCGAGAACCGACCGATACACATTCCAAGAAATGTTTCAAGCACAATACCTTAGAGGGTCGACTGTACTTTCGCCAACGTAAGCGACGGCGGCGAAATGCATCACCGCGTCGAATGCGTTTTCGGTGAAGATTTTATCTACCTGACGAGGAACAATGTTTAAGGAAGTAACAATGTTTTATACTTTATATGATTCAAAATCTTAGGAAGCAACAAGAAAAAATTTCACGTGAATAATAATATGGATACGGCATTGGCGTCTCCAATGTCAGCGTAAATAAACTGTAGCCGTCTGGGCTCCGGAAATAGCTCCCGGAGAGCCCTAACCGCCCCCATATTTCCCCGAGAAAGATTGTCCTAACAAAAAAAATCGAACGAATTATTTATCGGTGACAATAACAATTCGGGAAATTCTACTATAATCTCAATTATTTAAAAATAAATTAGCAAGTGTTTAAAGTTCGATCCAGTTCATAAACGAAAAGGTTTCTATATATACAAAACGAGAAGAATATCAGAAGACGTCTAAAGGGCTTTCGCCGAATTTTACCATGGTGAAAGTCTCGTGTACCGCGTGGTCCTTTTTAAAATGAGTGAAAAAAATCACATGGGTATGTGTGATTGTGCGAATGCTTGATCGATATTCGCGCATAATTAATTATATATCCTCCTCGAAAACGAATATTTGAAGTGGTCTATAATTTATCGAGTACCTGGCAAGTCTTTTATGCTCAACCAAATGATTGCGCATGTTAAAATCCAACTCACTTAAAATCTCGAAATAATAATTAGAGATTTCAAGACACTTATTTTTCTCGTAAACGAATTTACATCTTTCAGATGTCTTTCGTGAAAATATTCAATTCAACTAATTTACTCCCAATTTCTATTACCTTTTAATAAATATCTTGAAAACGCAACCTACGAGTTTAAGCTTTTAAATGGATCGAACTGAGTAAACCAGTACTCACCACAATAGTGACACGATTCGAGTCCTTCAATAGGCGAAGTGCGGCATGAGAACCTATGTAACCGGCGCCGCCGGTCACCAACACATGGGTCACTCCCGGCTCAAGACTAGCAACCTATGAAAAAAAATTAAAAAAAACAATTACATTAAGCAAAATTTTGAAAATAACGGTCGAATTCTACATCGTATTGAGTTGTTGGTTAATTTACTACAACCTTGTTGTGTTCGTTGCTACAAGGAGACTGCCGGACGGTGAAGAAGCAAAGAGTCACGAGAAGAGCTCCGGCCAGCACTCTGCCGGAGAAGTTGCTCCTCGGTCCATCCACAAAATCCATTACTGCAAAAAAAATTAAATCTAATGTTGAAATATATATTCTTCCCCTTTTAGCTTATTTCGGGTTTTTATCGGAAACCCAATAGACTATTTTTTTCTAAGCAAAGTTCGAACCCACAACCCGTTCTAAGAAAGTGAATAGGCGCGTATTTTAAAACAGAATAAGACATCGCCATATTATATTATCACGAATAAAATATCATTAGATAAAATCAGAATTATTCTTCATTTTTTCCGACTTGTTTTGAATTTTGATGGGAATCTCTTGAAACTGAGAATTGAGACATCGTGATCCATTTTTGATTTAGAATTTGAAGAACTAGAAGGGGAACTGTCCGACTCAGATGGGGATTTCGATTCGAATCCTCATCGTCGCCACAGACCGAGAACCCCAAGGCGAAGGGAGAGGGGAAAACTTATTTTAGCTTTCCCTAACCCCTTGCCCTTGTTGTAGAATACACAAAAAGATTAGCTCCGATCCTGTCCATTCTCTACCTGGTCGTCCGCTATCGTTACGATAGGGTTGGGTAATTCTTTCTACTTCTCTTGGTTTCGGTATAATAACAGACCGAGCCGAGAGGCTCAGCTAGAAAGAATGGATGGATACATTTTGTGTTATATATAGGATAATTCTTATAATACACAAATTGAATTCGGAGCGCCTTACTGTACAATAAATCAATTTTCATGAAGAAAATCACATGATGTCAACTCAAAATAATTATTCATTTTTGGGTAAGAGAAATTATATGAATGCATTGAATGTATAGAAAAGGAATTGAAATTCAATTATTATGGAAAAGAGAGTAAGAGAATCAAACGAATAATTTATAGATCAAGCAAAAAAGAAAGAGAGACACACACCTTGAAATTGACACAAAATCCCAATAACCAACACAAAATGTAGGGAAAACATAATAAGGCTCTCCTTTTTTTTACGAAATCGCGATATTATCAGCAGCTAAAAGATCAGGAGATATAGGATCATCTCCAAAATCTCAAACCAGGTTACACAATACAAATTTGGTAAGCACATCCGCTGCCTCGTTGCAAGTTCTTGGCACAAAAGCCATCAAAACAAACGAAAATCGATTCAAAATAAAATTACAATCTTGGATTAAGACTCCATACAATTACTGCTGATAAATATTTTTTTTTAAAAGAAGCAAAGCTTGAGAAGATGAAGATATTTAAGAATATACCTAAAGGAGGAGAGAGATGGAGGGAGGATTTGAAGAGGCAAAAAGAGAATTAATGTGATTTAAAGGCAAAGAGCTTTAAGAGTAAATTGCAATAAAAGAGTGATAGAGAGAGAACAGAAAATGAACCATTAATTGATAGAGAGAAACATGGACTTTGGACCAAGTCCTGATCCTATGGGTTATGCTTCACGACTAATTTTTTTTAATTCATGTCAAAATAAATACACTTATATTCTTTTGAAGTTTAAGATTTTATTGGTATAAATGTGTGATAATTTAGATGTTACATACTTTTGAGTATGTAATTGAAATGATAATAGTTTTTATTACTTTAATTAATATTTTGTTATTTTCATATACCATAGGATCGAATGCTCGATAGATTTTTTGTGTCATGGGTTTGACGGATTTGAACCCCTAAAATTGTGGGAACTCGGCACTAGATCTATTCTCGAGTCGTGGAGTGAGAAATTTTTTGGAGCAAGTTTAGCGACTCTATCTCCTACTACGTATGATCGAGGAAGCAATGTAGATGTCAATGGAACATTTTAGTGATTTCTGTCTCATTCTTCACCAAATAAAAATATCAAATCTTCGTCATTGACGGAAGTTTAAGATTTTATTAGTATCATAATTAAGTTTTAAACTCTAATTTCATGGCCAGAAGTTTGAACAGTGTGACCATTTAGATGAGTAATAAAAGTATCAAATAATTTTGAGTATGTAATTGAAATGAATTTTTTTATTATTTTAATTAACATTTAGTGATTTCTATCTCATTGGCTCAATAAATTTTTTGGGTTGTTGCAAGTTCGAATCCCCAAAATAGCGAAAGCCCATATTCGTTAGATCTATTCTCGAGTCATCGAGTGAAATTTTTTGTAACATGTTTAGTGATTCTGTCTCTTACCATGTAAGATCGAAGATAATGTGACAAGTTTAGTGATCCACATTCGTTTCTTCGCCTAGATCAGAATAGTGAATTTATGTCAAATTCAGTGTATTTTTTCTCTCTATAAGACGATACAGAGCTCGTTCGAAGTAAATTCAACAATCTCCAATTTCCATCCAGTTACCCAATCCCATCGGATTCAAAAACAATTGGTGATCCCTGAATTCAGGATATCACCGTCGGGTTTAAAAATTTTTGTCATCCCTAATTAAGTCTCAATATTTATAATACACAACAACTTGAAACTTCATCAATGTAGCACAAAACATAAAGGTTGTGGCATGTAGTGAAACTGTCTGGACAACAAGACAACAACAAAACCACAAAGAGCAGAGATACTATATAAAAAGGCTCAAATACAATACAGTACATTGTACACAAATTCTGGAACAAGAAACATAACAAACTTGTTCACAGCTTTGCTGGAACAAAACAATACAATAAAATGACAAAACAATAAAGACAACAAACCTAATCACATACAATGCAAGCACATTAATCTATCCTCTACCTATTCCCCAACCAAACTTTTATTCTGTTCTGTTCAACTGATTCAAGCCTTTCACCAAATCACAAGACACCTGAAACTGAAACTGAAACCAGCTACATAGGTTCCATCAAGATACAATACACATTCTCTGAGACTCTACTCCAAGGGAGACCACCTGGTACTCATCACAACAATCACAACAGAAGAAACCGAAAAAAAGACGATTTGAGCTCTTCTGCAACACCCCGACAACCTGTACAACAATCTCCGTCTCGAGTTTCAACAGAGCATCACCATGAATTTCAACAAAATACACATTCATGATTTTGAGTCACACATTTCTTCTCCAGTAGGAAAAAAAGCTACTAGACTGAAAGTTAAAAAAACGATGAAGTGGCATACTGATTTTTGGCATTTCCCGAGTCATAGCATAAATCGCTGTCTTTGATTTGGGCGTCAAGTCAGCTCCTCACCGATTCTGAGGTTATCGGGCCGCTGCCCCCGCTGTGGGCGCTGAAACCGGTGACGGGCATGGATTGTTGAGCGAAGTCTATCAGAAGCTTCCGCTGGTGATCATCGGTGTGAGGGAGGCTCGAGCGCAGGAGCTCCACGGGCATTTCCTTGCTTATAGCTCTCGCCGCCTCTGACCCGACGATCTCTGCGCCCGGGAGGGTCTGCACGGCGATAGCTTGCATTATAGTCTCATATTTGCTTAAACAATACTTGGTGAGGAGAGTGAAGAACTCGTTGAACGAGGCCTGCCACAGGGCATGATTCGGCACGCTGCAGTTTCCGGAACCGGTCAAGAGCTCCGTCGCCCTCTCGAGAACCGACCTCAGGATCGCCGAGGCCCCGTCTCCGGCCGGGCTCCCGAGAGGGCGGAGCGGCGGCTGCTCGGAGGAGCAGACGACCGCGA
>JAYMTP010005577.1:0-13188 GCA_036897365.1 Geranium brycei
GCAAAGTCGAAACATATTGATGTAAGATACCATTGGCTTAGAAATGAACTAGAAGACAAGTTGTTTGAGATTGACAAAATTCACACAGATGATAACTGATATGTTCACGAAGGTCTTACCAAGAGAGAAACTTGATGTTTGTCGTAAGATCGCCGGGATGGCAATACCTTCCACTTAGTTGAATAAGGGGGAGATTTGTTGGGCCTTTATTTAATAAGTGGAGACCCAAAGCCCATGTGGTTAGTAGCCCATATGGAGAAGAAACCCTAATTACTTTCCTATAGATAGAAGGCAATAGAGAGAAGGAAAAAGCCTAATTCAAGAGAGAAATTTGTGTTGTTTTTGGATCCGGCCAACAAGGTTCACGAGTCTGATCGGAAGATTGATCCACTGTTGGATCGTGTTGATTTTTGGCCAGCGTGTTCGAGAGACGTGATACAATGTTCTGACCGTTTGAATTTGCGTTTGGAGGTCCTAGTGATTTGATACAGTTTTCTAATCATGTGACATCAATTCGGCGAGGTTTCTCTACTCTTTCTTTTAATTAGAGATTGATTAAATGTTGTTTAATCTTGAGATAGTGTGATCCTCTAATTGTATTTAGAGAGAATTCGGTGTATCCATTATATTGATAGTGAGATTAAGTGGCCTCGAGGGTCCCGTGGTTTTTTCCTCTCTCACGTTGAGGGGGTTTTTCCACGCTCTAATTGTGCGTGCCAATTGTGTTCTTGTTTGCTATACTTGTTAGCTTGCTTGTTTTGCTCTACTTGATAGATTTATATAAGATTTGCATATGTTGGGAGAATTATTTAATTCCGTTGTATCTAATTATTTAATTAGATTCGTTTCTCTCCCAACAAAAGATTTATCAATTCATAGGTTTGAACTCATGAGCTTTGTATATATTAGGATTAAGGATTCAAGAGGGGACACATCCAATTTTCGAGTAGAAAATGACACGAAATTTTTTCGAGTGATCTCTGATGGCCATATAATGCTTCATGAATAAATATAAATATTACCCTAGGAGCAGAGGAGTGCCTATTTGTTGTTAATGATTTAGTAATAATATTTGTAGCTCCAGAATATTTTAGTTTAAGCTCCTATATATTATCTAGATATCCGAAAGAAAGTGTACGGTCTAATGAGAATACTATAAAATATTTACTCGTGTGTGGGTCATTCTTTTTTTATTCTAGTTCAAACTTTCTTTTTTGCTATATTGTTCTCGAGGAAGAGATTGAGCTTCAAGATTTAGTGAATGATCCTATTAATACACAAATTTCAATTGCGCTTATATTTATCGGGATAAAAATTAGGTTTAAAGTCCGAAATCACTTAAAATCAATCTTTTTAAACTATCCAGCAAGCATGATTAATTCTTTAATTTATAATTAATATTCAAAAGATCAACTCCGTTACACTTAGCTATTTTTAAAATATTGTTAAAAATCAAATTAAGACCTGAAATCTTTTGTTTTGAAAATTACATTATGTTACTAATCTACCTATAAATCCACTACATCCCACTGCAGGGTTGGAGCTCACAACTTTTAAAGAAGAAATGTAGCTTCAAACCATAGCATTTCAAAGGATACAATATTATTATCATCCAAAGGATATTTATATTTAAAAAGGTTAGACTATTAAATGAAAATGGGAAATTGATGTTTCGGACAACTAATAGTTGAGTTAAGGTTGGGATGGTTAGTTATGTTCCTCGTGCGTTGCCACTATCTAGAATGACTAAACAGTCCTTGGAGACCGTTTCTTGCATCCGGATTAGCTGGATTCTATATCCCAACTTCCTTTTCTGATTGAACCCAAAAAGAGTCTGAAATCATCATTATATATGGAGACTCTAAAGCACAACAGTGGACCCTCCAATCCTCTCTCACTGCGCTCTAAAACAGAGAGCACAGGGAATATTAATTATCTTCTCCCCCAATCTCCGCTGATTAATCACACTTCTCATCCATGAAAATGGGTTTTGCTTGACATTACTGGTTGGTTCTGCACTATTTTTGCCAAGCCAAGCCAAGCCAAACCCCCCATTTTGGTTGAATCTGCAGCAACAATGCTTCTCAGGACCTGCATTGCTCTAATATATGTTCTGGGCTCGTTTCTTCCACTTGGATCTGCAATGCTCAACTTCACTCTCCCCATTCCTCACCCAAATCCTGAAGCCGTCGCTCAAGAAGTCCACAGGTACATTATTTCCTCTGTTTCTAAATCTTTCTCTGCGTTTTGGGGTTCCTTAAAAAAACTAGGGTTTTTACCCGTACATTTTGGGGGTTTTCTTTGAGGCCCTTTAAATCTCTCTCTGCTCTCAGGATTTGCTCTGTTCATGAAGTCTTGTCCTGTTTTAACATTTTCCCCACATTTTCTAGTTCCAAAATCAAATCTTGGTTGCTCTGTTTCTGAGGTTTTGTCCTGTTTTAGCATTTTGTCCACATTTAGTTCAGAAAAATGAAAAACTTGATTATTTTGTTCAGAAAAGTGAATGCTTCAATGGCGAGGAGGGAAATGCTGCAGGTGAGCTCGAGAGAGTCGAGCACGTGCTTCACCGGAAACCCCATCGACGACTGCTGGAAATGCGACCCGAACTGGTCCAACGACCGGCAGAGGCTGGCGGACTGCGGCATAGGGTTCGGGCAGTACGCGCTGGGAGGGAAGGGAGGGCAGTACTACATCGTGACAGACTCGTCGGACCACGACGCCGTCAACCCGAGGCCCGGGACGCTCCGGTACGCAGTGATCCAGACGGTGCCGTTGTGGATCGTGTTCCCGAGCAACATGATGATAAGGCTCTCTCAGGAACTCATCTTCAACAGCTTCAAGACCCTCGACGGCCGTGGCGCCAACGTCCACATCGTCGGCGGCGGCTGCATCACACTGCAGTTCGTCACCAACGTTATTATCCACAACATTCATATTCACCATTGCGTCCCCTCAGGTAATTGATTACTTACTTTCACTAAGTCGTGTAATTAAAACATTTAGAGAATTACCCGCCTGAGCTTGGCCAGTGGTTGGCCCTACTCGCTCCGTGAATTCAGACCAGGGTTTGATGCTCGACACAATATTTATTTGGATCAGTGAGTTTAAGGGTAGTTAGCAAAAGCGTCCTATAATTCAAACAAACAACATTTAGAGAATTAAAATTGGTTAAGCATTTTACAATCATCAGAATCAGATCCGAACTGTCAAACCAGACTGCACCGGGTATCATGAGCTTAACTCATGATTTTTTTGGACTGGTTCCGGATTTATTAGTGGCAATCCAGAGGGTATTGTGTTCTTCAAATAAAAAACCGTGGATACTCAAATGACCTAGAACCGGTCAAATTTGGCACACCAGCTGACATTTTCACCTTCAATCTAACTCTCATATGATGTTAGACGCTAATTTCCAATATGTAATGTAGTAAGATGTATCTTGAATCTTAAATACAGTGCCATATCTTTTTATTTACTCTAAATGAAATTAGGTGGGTTGAAATGTGCTCGCCAATAAGTATAGAAACCTAATATTTAAACCATAATATGAAAACAGATAGGATTGAACAGAAACCTAGGTAAGTTAGACTTCATATTTTCATATTTATTGGTTCTAGTTTTGGTTCTTATATATTGAAAATCGAGCCCTCCTAATTGAGAAGATTAGGAATACTTGGCCCTGCTAACTCCTAATTGGCATGTATTTTTTTTTAAATTAGGGTATGGGAGTGTGAGTATTGGGTCTGGTTAAACGGATTGTATCTCACCACATTCAGGATAAGCAGTATACAAATATACTATTTATAATTTAACTTTTTTTCCATTAAAATATAGTTTCAATTCTTAGAAAATAAAGATTTCATGTAGCATATATAGGAGAGAATGGGTATAAACCAAATATTTTGTATCCATATCATTGCCTCGTCTAATGACGAAAATAAATAAATAAATAGGTAATCTGTTTTTACAGGTAACACCAATGTGAGGTCGAGTCTAACCCACTATGGGTACCGGACAAAATCAGATGGAGACGGGATCTCCATATTCGGGTCTCGGGACATATGGATCGACCACTGCTCGCTGTCCCGGTGCACAGACGGCCTGATAGACGCAGTGATGGGATCCACTGGGATCACAATATCGAACAACTACTTCTCCCACCACAACGAGGTGATGCTGCTTGGCCACAGCGACGACTACCTGCCTGACACTGCCATGCAGGTCACCATCGCCTTCAACCACTTTGGGGAGAAGCTGGTGCAGAGGATGCCCAGGTGCCGACGCGGCTACATCCACGTGGTCAACAACGACTACACTCACTGGGAGATGTACGCCATCGGGGGGAGCGGCAACCCCACCATCAACAGCCAGGGCAACCGCTATAATGCCCCCTTGAACCGCAACGCCAAGGAGGTGACAAAGAGGCTGGAGACGGGGGAGAACGAGGACTGGAAGGGGTGGAATTGGAGGTCCGAGGGGGATGTCATGGTCAACGGGGCGTTTTTTGTTGTCTCCGGGGCCGCCATGGAGGTCAAGTACGAGAAAGCCTATAGCGTGGAGCCTAAGTCAGCGGGGCTCATTGAGCAGCTAGTCATGCACGCCGGAGTTCTCGGCGTTGGCGGCAGGTAACTAACTAAACTAAACCCAAGTTTTACATAATTTGTCAGGACTCGTGCTACAATCAATATCTAACTATGTGAATGGAATGGAATAGGGAGAACAATTTGGGAATGTGGAGCACGGACGGTACAGGATCGGAGCTTGGCGCTGACGATGACTACACCGACGAGATGTCCGGCAATGACGGAGCGAGTCCTGCTGGTCCCAGTGTGTTTACTACTTTGGTTGCGTTTTCATGCTTTCTACTTTTGTTCATTGCTCCTAACTTGCAATAGTGCCAAGGGAAACCCCTCATCTAATTTTTCTGACATTTCCAGGATGGACCTTTTAAAATCGATCCTAGTTTTTTAATTTGATAGTCGAGTTTGATTTGTTAAATATTTAGCTCATTACAAAAATTAAACAAAGGTAGATCAAGCTAAACTAGCTTTTTATAGAGATAAACTTGAGTTTTAACAATTTTGACCTTGATCATGTTAAAACCGGTCTATCTGAATACAACACTATGACTTGACTTTTCTCTTCCATTTTGAGAATGTTTAAACCGATCGGTCTATCAGGTGTGTTTATTGGATGGTGCGAACTGAGATCCACACCTACACTGATATAAGAGAGTTGGATAATTGTCATAAAACTGCATTAGGCAATTTCAGAAAAATGAGAAACCATACATATCATCATAGTACTGGGTAAATTGTTCAAGACAGTTGAGCCTGAATGGTATTTTTATGTAACAATTCTCTTTATGTAACAACCTTCTAACCTGAAAACAAGACAGCCGGCAACAAGGCAATGCGCAAAGGAGATCTTGTAAAGACACTCTACTTCACACAAGCCATCTAGAAGTTGCAACAATGGTGAATGTGTAGCGACAACAACCAAGTAATTAACGATCTAGGAATGCTCTATTCATGACTTCCACTGCTGATTCCATGGTCTGAAAAATAGAAAACGCGCAGGCATGTTAGTTGGAAAAAACTTCACCCATAAAACTTCACCCGATCATTCACTCAAGGGAACAGATACTGCATTCAATCAAAAACAAGTAAGAACTAATACATGGAGGAGAAATAGTTTAAGAATTTGGTGTGATAAAATTAGGATAACATTTGAGATATGATCAGTATTGTCATTACAATCTAATTCCATCAGATACGTTTGATCTCTACTTCTTGGTTCGATAGTAAATGACATGGACTCGTATTCTGCTTGCAGCACCTTAACAAGGGTCAATAATTATTTTCACAAGGGATTGATGATAGGCCATTTTCATTCAGTAGAATTAGTCCTCCACCATATCCATAACCTTACTATCTGAATATTAGATCTTGAGATTGTAAGGTTGATAGTGACAAGATAACTTAGGAATTAAAATACTCTACTTTGTTCTGTATCATTTGGCAAAGCTCGTTATTGTAGCTATGCAGATATATTTATATAAGGGGAAGCAAAATTATTGAATTTGCTATGCTACTAAACTCCCAAAACATACAACACCATTAGCAAATGTTTTGCATGTCCTCGGAAGACCATACCATCAATGATCACTTACTATCTTGTATTATTGGAACTTGAAATGCAAGTAAGTCACATTATTGAGTTCATCCAACAAACAAACAAAATGAACATTTACTATACCGCATACAATGACAAGAATATATCTTTAACCATCTTCTGTTGTGGGTTAGCTTAGAGTATAAAACAAACAGAATAATTTGTGAGAAACTTCCATTTGTAATCCTATTTGTCATCTATGGTTCTTATATCATCTTCAAGATCAATCTGGGTAAATTAATACAATCACTCTTAAATATTTCCAGCAATTCAGGCTACACTCCTTTCAGCTCTGACGACATTATTATTGCTATTAAAAGCCAAAGTTTAAAAAATCATAGTCAAGCATGAAGGTGACAATAAATTTTACCTTTGCAATACCCTGAAGCCCTTGACCAGCTCGGTGAACTAGTGTAAGGTCAACTTCAACAGGCCATACCTGCCCAGATAAGAAACAGAACATATATGGGATTATACGAAAATGATAAAACTAGATCTAGAAATTTCAATTACTAATAAGCAGCGACACAAGGATTTTGTGCTTTCTCTTATGCATGTTCAGAAACTGGTGCAAACTCCAGGGAAAAATTTAACCCGACTATAGCTTGTAGTTCTATATTTTCTGATACGAGTAAACATTTTCTCCCCAATACATGAGCTGCCAATTGCAGGAAGCGTGGCATAATGCCACATTCAGGCTACAGCCACTTCTAGCACATTGGTGAACATATTTCTACTCATTATCAGCAAGTAGAAACATGAAGCTGTCTTAACCTCTAGAAGAAGCAAGAAGATATATTGCACTCGTAATTAAAAGTGCCCCAAATATCTTTTTTATTGCATCATCTCACAAAAACTATATACATTTAAGGACTATGAACATGGTCATAAGCAATCTGCTAGCTACTTGTTTCCATAGAGTTGCCCTTTTATAAAGAAATATATTGAAAAATGTAAATCCCCTTTTTTAGCTCCCTTACAAAAGTTCATGGCATCAAAGATGATGAACTCTATTATCTCCCAGAAGTTGGGACAATGTAACTAGTGAAGGTAATGCTTAACCACCCTGGAATTTGAGACGGTTCCAATTTGGGAATTCAATAAGACGCACCAAACTATGATTCAACACACTAATGAAACAGATAAAGTGAGCAATAGCATAATTTCTGATAAAAGGGAAAAGAGAAAAGGAAATGGAAAAGATGAAGAGGCAAAACCCACCTTGAGACCGAGTAATTTGACAGGTTTGGATTTTCCGGGAACAATACAATCGGGTCCGGCAGATTCCAACACAGCAGCCATCGCCAACCCACTTCCCAGAGGATCAGGGTGCTGAAGAATTCGAATTGGAATTAAAAACACACAGAATCGCAAATCAAACCCAGAAACGAGAGAGAAAGACGAACCTTGAGGAGGGAGAGAGCGTATTGGGAAGAAGGGGTTTGGGGGACGGAGAAGAAAGGGGGGAGGTTGATTCTGGGGATGGGCTTGCCGGCGTCGGAGTAAGCTCTCCATGGCGCCTCCTTCGGCAGCGGAGCTCCTCCCTTCCTCGACGACGACATTGCTTACGGATGATTCCAGAGAGAGAGAATTCAGATATGGGTTTTATGGGCTTTCTCAATAAAAATGGATGCTTTCAGATAAGGTCTTGCTCTTGCTCTTGATCCAAACCAATTCGGCTTCTATTTTTTCTTTTAAATATTTTCTTGCCTACCATTGCGTGTTTATTTTGTGGTTCCTGACCTCTATTTTTGTTTCTCCTTATCAATTATTTTGGGTACTAAACAAAAACAACGGTGGAGATAAATCACTTAATCCTATTTATCATATGATATTTATTTTAAATTTTATACAATTTTAACATGTATATTCAATTGCTTTTGATGATAGTTCAAATTTCTCTCCTCTAAACTAGAATTGTACTTTTATGTCACAGTCCATAATACTATAAAAGTAAATTAGAAGTTCTAAGAGGACACTCCAACTATCTTAGACATATTTTTAGAGAGAATGTTGTAAAATCAAATCTTAACCATAACATATAAATGAAAATGATTATTGGAGGTAGAATAAGGAAAATATGCAACTAAACAAATTTTTTTTGGTGATGATAGAATGAGAAAGTCCTTTACGTTATTTATATCAGCACCCAATTGACGAGGATATACTTAACAGAAAAATAAAGAACAGTGACTATAATATGACATTTGCATCCATGGCTTGATTATCAGATAACAATATTAATCTGTAAATTTTTTAAAACGTTCCCATCACAATCAAAAGATTGGCTCCACCATTTCATAGTTTATATGGGACATACATATATATAGAGAAGAAAACATTAGAAAATGGTGTCTCACAAACAATGTTTTTGTTGATGCCCAGAGAACATTTACCTACAAATTCCCTTCACTTGAAATTCCATCTCTCCCATTGCTAAACATCTTCCAATTCCATGATCATAATGGGATCAAAAGAAAATAGAAACATGAAATGGCCAGAGGGAACCTGTCTTCTTCGCCCTGATATAAGATTTCGTTAGACTGTAACCATATCCTCTCCCCCTTTTTCTGCAGCCACCTCCGCCAATCTCTTCCATGTCGATTCCCGCTGCTCCTCCACCTCCTTGGCGTTGGACTCTTTCTCCTCGTACTGCTTCCGGCACTCTTCAAACAACTCACTATCCATTTCCATGAACATTTTCCGTACATTGGCTGTCAGCCCGTGGACTGCCTGGTTCCAGTGTCCCTTCATATTTCTTTCCAGCGCCTCGAAAATGATTGGTAATATCACATTCCGGTTCTGGGCTATTAAGCTCACAATATGCTCATTATTCCACAGGAAGAGGGTTCGTTCTGCAACCTGCAAACCAAATTGTCCCAAGTTTCAGATTTCTGAGTTTCATAACAAGTAAATTTGTGAGAAGTTGACTTTCTATGTAACCATCTTCGTCAACCAACATGTACATGCCACAATATAAAAGTACACTCATAATTCTCAATCTTCTGTGTGAGTTCCTATATAAAATCAATAATTAGTATTACTCACAACATTTTGCATTTGTCACTGTTTAAGTACAAATGAATGAAGTTCTTCAGAAAATAATTTTCTGAAAGTGAACCATCAATGAATGGAGTCTTTAACCGACTAACTAGCAGATAACAGGCGGTGCCTATAATTATCATGAAGGTGCAGTTTGCAGTAAATGGACATTCTGTCAAACTTTCCTTTGAACTTTCCAGTGGGCATTCTACTTATTTCATAAGCACAAACCTATTCATACACTATCACATTAGGTGAATTTCTGTGAGTGTTACTAAGGTAACTCGATGACAACCTAAGATAAACCCATGTCTCCAAAGCCTCTCTCAGTTTTTCACTTCCATTCTCGTCTATTGCAAGTGCAGATGTGTATAGCAGGTAGTAGTGTAACTGGAAAGAGGAGGAACTAGCTGATTTTCAGTAGCAAAGGTCAATGACTCCGCAAACAGAAGGTGCTCAGAACTTAAACGGCAAAAGAATTGCCAAACAAAAATGGATGAACTAAGAAGAGAAGTTTTTTAAGGTTACAAAAAATACATGATATTAAGTTTTTAAAATAACTCAATATTTTTTTTGCAATCAGAAGGGTTTGGATAGCCAAATCCAAATAGGTCATATAACCTGCTTGCTAAGAGTTCAAATAAAAGAGCAGAAATATATGAACAGAAAAGCAGTTCATGCTGACGGCACTAATCATTGGCTCATCATACTAGATGCTGCATCTCTGTTTGAAGTAAACAAGGAACGACACCTATTCACCAACCACCTCCATTTAAGCAACCAAAATTTTCCTTCACTAAATCTAATCAGGTATCATCACAATTCACTACACTGTTGTAAATGCAATAAACAAACATCCTTCCGAAATTATTAACTCCAACCTAGTAAGCATCAGTAAGATACGATAATGATAATGCAACAGAAAAATGTCAATTATTACATAACAAGAAAAAGAAAATGGACAAGTATCTTGAGCAAAACAAAACAAGATGACTACAAGAAAAACTATGCATGTTCGAGCAAGCGAGTGTAAACAGAATAAACAGTAAAGATTTTTTATCTTTGGAAAGAGAAAAATGGTCAAAATACTGTGTATTCACATAGCAAATGACTATATAGACGATATCAGCAAATATTTCCCTCACGGTCACTTTCCAGGTAAAGTTACCCAAATTCAAGCACACAAATAAAGAACATAATCGTAAGTCGTAACTGTCTATTTGTAAGAGGATCCTTGATATGATTAGGTTAATAACCAACCTGAAAATGAGAGCTATTGAGACAGCGGGCTATCTGTCTGAAAAGGGGAACCATACAGCGTTGGAATTCTACTGACTGTGTTCCTTCGAGAACTTCTTCAAGTTCTCCTAGAAAAAGCACTTCCTTCTGACAATTGATAACAGGCCAGTACTTCAGTAAACCCCTTATAACCGTGTCTGCCAGCTTGTAATCTTTTTCGACGAACTGAGTGATGCAATATGAAAGCTGTTGATGGTACATAGTAACCGGTTTCGGTTTATGAAGCGGTATAAGCGCCCGCATAAGAAACAGCTTATGCTCTTCTTTCATTGGCAGAGCAAACCCGTTTATTATACTCCCGAGAATCTCCAATAGCTCACCAATACCACTGTGTCTTTCCGTCTCATATATAAACCGATAGAAAATATTATTAATCGCCTTCCTAATAAACGGCCGATGCACCATGAATTTTCCATATATCCGGTGGAGGATTGTTTTCAAATACTCCCGCTCTCGGGGATCATCGGATTCAAACAAATCAAGGAGTTTCAACACGAAAGAATGATCAATATACCGCTTGGCAACCTTGGTATCGGTATCTGAGGACACTACATATCTTAAAAGCAGCTCGTACACAAGCTGCAAATGGGGCCACGAGGGTTCCATATAGGGTTCCTCCTCCTCCGGGTCAGTGACCTCCTGCCCTGTATTTTCATGGGAAGCCGGGGGCAAACACCTGAAAATGTTCACTGAAATCATTTTTACCATTTCCTCCTGACAATTCTCGTTAATCTTCCCAGACCCTGATTGAATATAATCCACAATCTCCAAGAGAGTCTGCCTCTTAATTTCTTTCTCGCGGGCAGACTTCATGATGTCCACGAAATCGAACAGGAAGCAACAAATTTGAACCTTCCTGAGAAACAAGCTCTGCCTCTCCGAGACGGGCACATCCCGGAACAGCGGCAGCGCCTCAACAGTGGCCATTGGCGGAGCTACGGCCACCACCTGGGCAGGATTAGGACCCGCCGCATTCGACCCGCCCCGAGAGGCGTGGTTCACGACAACATTGGAAGTCGACACCGACCCGGAGTTCCGATTACCAGGTGGAGCGTAGCCGTACAAGGAAGCATCATTGGCTTCAGATTTGGAGGGCTTCTTGTGCCCGCCCTTAATGATTTTCTTAAACATTCCCTCAATACAACAAACACTAATCCAAACCACAAACAAGCACGCTCCAAACAATCAGATCGGAACTTTATATCCTCCCACAACGGAGAAACAGCACCAGAGTCTTAAACTATTGCGAGCATAGCATCGAAGAGCTCAAATCCACATAACTGACTCCAAATCGGAACAACAAAAAAAGCGAATCGGATCTGAAACAAGGAAGCAGAGAAAACAAGTGTACCGTGGATTAGAGCTAAAGCATGAAATCAATGGCGGCGCATCAGCCGAGAAAGAGATCGCCGGAATGCCGGAGATCTGTCGGAGGATCGGCGGCGAAGGACCCGGCGATCAATCCGAAGGGACGCCTGAGAAAAACTAGAGAGAGAGAGAGAGAGCTTTATTGAGAGAGAGGGTAGTGGGAGATAATCAAGGAGAGAGGAGAAGAAATAGCTTGAAACAGAAAACGAATCCTTTCTTCTTTCTTTTTTATTTATTATTATATTTTCATCATTATCTTCTCAACCAAACCAAATACGGTACAATACGATATTATGATTAATTTTAGATTAAACATTTTATTGTTTTTGCTAAGCAAAAAGCAGCACCAACTCTACTACACTTGATTGTAACACACGTGTCTTATGGGTGAAGAAATCGGCATTTATCAGGGCCACACGGAAGCCCCACGTGCTCATTCCACATTTGGCCATTGTGACCATAATTTGTATTCTCAATTTTATATATGTGTCAAAATAATATATAAAATCGCCGGCTGTGACTGTGTAAGGGACGTTCAGTAAGCTCGATTTTGCCTCGATTCGTGGCTGAAACGAGTAGACCTGAAGCCTTCTGATTCGTCTCGATTCGCGGCTGGAACAAGGGCGGTTGAACCTAAGTGGGGGATGGGGACAGACTCGCCGGAGCTTTGTGAGTCTGGCTGGTCGCAGTTGAGTTGTTCACGGATCTTATTTTGGGGTTGGTTAATTTATGATGGTATAATTGTGGGGGTATTATTTTGATATTATCTGTGAGGGGAGATGGATCCGGGAAGGGGTCAGCGGTGGATGGGCAGAGAAGTTTCGACGAACAGGTTGTTGCAGGAATGATGGTGATCGGGACAGACAGATTGGAGCGGGGCTTATCGGAGGTAGGGCCAGAAAACTCTGGCAATTTGTTTTCTGTGGTTTTGGTTGGTTGATAGATCGGTACTGGGAGGGAACCGGAGTTCTCTGGCGTCGGTGGGCAGATTTATGCAAGCATACCGAACTAGGGGGTCTTGGCTTTCTTAAGCTTCAATACGTCACCTGGGTGTCCCATTGGGATCGGTACTGGAAGGAAACGGGGGGTCTCTGGCGTCGATGGGTTGATCCTGTTAAGCCTAATGAGTTGGGAGGACTTCAATTTTTAAAGATTCGCAATTTCCATATTGATCGCATGGTTGATCGAGGAAGCTGGTTTGAGGCGGTCTGCAGTAAGACCATGGGGTTTCTCCATCCGTATGAGATGGAGGCCGTGACTTTGTGTAAATCGAACTGGTTCGAGTCGATTGGTCTCCGGGGTTAT
>JAYMTP010005578.1:0-13188 GCA_036897365.1 Geranium brycei
TAAAAATTGGGCCGGTTCTCTCCATTAGACCAGATTTAATTTTGGTTCAATTCAGGGGTATTTTGGAATTATTCTCCCAAAATGAAATTCAGGGTACTTGAAAAAAAATGTAGGGTATAAAAGTGTCAAAAGTATATATTTAGGTACACAAAAGTGTTATTTTTCCTAATAACAATATATAATTGTGGTATGGAATTAAAGAAAAATGACAAAATGATATTGTATATTATTCTACTTTTGAAAAGGTTGCCCATAGTTGTGAAATTTGATTTGTGTGTGGAAAATACATGTGTTTGTAAAAAATGATGAAATTGTCCATAAAATTAAGAATTAAGATTTCTATAAAATAAAATTTTTAACTTAAAAATAATTTAAACTTATAAAACATTAAATTACAAAATTTGATCATAAAATTTTTAGTGAAAATATATTTTTGGAAAAACTTTTTGAAACATTTTGTTTTCATTTTTTTTATCTCAAAAAATAGGAAGTACTTTAATTTTATGGGAAATTTTGTTATTTTTTACAAATGCACACATTTTGTGTAAAAATCAAATTTCACAACATATTTTTGTCATTAACAAAGTACACACCCAATCGGTGTGTATACAAGTTTTTGTCAATCCTTAAAATTAATTCATTTTATTTTATTACATGAAATATCTATCACTTTCTTCTCGATTTCTTCAACCTCAGTCCCATGACCTGAAGTGTTGAGAATAGGACGACGATGTTGGGTTCACCATTGATGAGATCTCGAGTGCTTGTTCTAGTTTGAGTACCACTTGGTCCATGGAAGGTCTCTGGTTCTTGAGGGCTGTGCAAGACAGAGCCAACTTCATCACTTTATCAAATGCCTCCAATGAGTACTCTCCATTCAACCTTGGATCTGCGAACTCTTCTTTGTTTCCTCCTCTTGTCAATGACTTCGCCTGAAAATGAATGCAACACAACATATGTTATGTGATCGAGGATTGTGCATGATAGATTTCGAATATCCACGTTACGCGAGTCTCGTGCATGCCAAATTTAGAGAATTCACATTAATGCGAGGCTCGTGTCTGCCATATTGAGAGAATTCATGTTACGAGAAACTCGTGCATGCAAGATTTAGAGGGTCTGCGTTACGTGAGGCTCGTGCATGTCAGATTGAGAATAACACGTCGTGACCCGTGCATGCCAAATTGTGAAAAATACATTAGGTGAGGCTCATGTATGCTAGATTGGGATGATTCACGCTACGTGAAGCTCGTGCATGTCAGATTCAGAGTATCCACATTCTGTCATACTAAACAATTCACGTCATGTGAGGTTCATACATGTTAGATTGAGAAAGTCCTCATTACGTGAGGCTCGCGCATGGATTCACATCACGCGAGACTCATGGATGTCAAACAGAAGATTCGCGTCACACGAGACTCGTGCATATGTAAAATTGAGATTACTCGCATCAACTAGCACTTGTGCATATCAAAATGAGAGAACTTACATTATGTTATTAGATTCATGCATGTTAAACTGAGAAAATTCACATTACGTGAAATATGTGCCTGCTATATTGAGAGAACGTAATATTGGACTCACGTGAAACAACATGCTCACCCAGATATAATATCCGATTAAATCTCAATTCACCTAAAAACTCATACCTACAAAAAAAATATTTGATAATATATAGAAAGTTGTTTTGTTCTCACCATTTTATCGAGAGACATGGGTCTGTTGGAGTTCAAGTCCATGACCCTTTGGCCTGAAATGAGCTGCAAAAGCACAATCCCAAAACTGTACACATCTCCAGCAGCATTAACATGGCGGTTTCTTCTGTACTCGGGATCAACATACCCAAAAGTGCCTCTCACTTCCGAGCTCACATGGGACTGTCCCAAATCCATCACCTTCGATAACCCAAAATCAGACAGTTTTGCTTCGAAGCCAAAGCTTATGAGTATGTTTGTCGGCTGCCAACACAAACACATGACTTTTGTAAGGTTCAATTTTGGAATAATCCCCAAAAAAGTATACTATCAATTCTGAAAATAACATCATACCCGACTAACTATTTTGGCGTTAGTCCGGTATGTGTCACCATACCAGTGCCGGCTCGTCCATAAAGCAAATGCTTCATTTGCTTTAGGTTCACATAAAAAATAAGGTTAAACTATAATAAAGAAGGCCCAAAATTTAAATATTTTAGGCTCCTTTTGAAAAGTAATGTCCAAAATAGTACACTATTAATCAATTTTGCTTTAGGACTCGATAACCATTGAGCCGGCCCTGCACCATACTCAACTAACATGACATGAGTCGGGAATGTTGACTAATACCCGACCAACCACGTGCCACTTCGAATATGGTCCACCATATGATCTTGTCAAAGTCCAACTCTCCTAAAAGTTTAAGCTGATAGGTGGAGTTTCATATTGTTATATAAGCTAGTGAACATCATCACTCACGTGCAAGTCGGTTCGAAATGCACGTGAAAACAGACGAGCAGGGGACAGGTACAAAATAGACGCCCTTCGATCTATGGACTTAAGCCCGAAACAGAAGACATAATGATAATGTGATATTATTGATTGATGTTTAACGATGATACAAGAGTTGATATATATATAGGGTATAAGGGTGCTAGAGTTTACAAAGTATAGTACAATGGGCCTTGGCCCGTATATTAACATATCTGATTGGACATTGAGCAATTTCTAGTCGGGTATGATTACTATAGACCAGTGAGTCTCAACGCAGAATACTCAACTAGCATGCAGTCGGGTATAAATACCATACGGGTTTTCAAGTTGTGCACTGATATTTTTAAAAATAAGCAAGTTTTGCCCCCCCAAAAAAAGTTAATGCACATTTTAACATTAATGAACACAACATCTTATAAATTATCTCTTAAATTTTGTATGCAACATAAGTAGTTGATGAGTGTTAAATTCAAAAACCACCTTGATGTCTCGGTGAACAATGCAACCATCTGGGTAAGTGTGGAGGAACCAGAGACCCCTGGCACTGCCAATGGCGATCTCGAGTCTTTGGATCCATGAAAGTGCTTTATCTTTGCCTGGTAATCACATCAACATTCAAATTTATAAGGAAAAAAGTGAAAAGTATGTCAAAATATACATTTCCGACATATTTACCCAAAAGACTAGTCTTAGTGTAGTAATGATGTATATATATACACTTCGACTATTAACTGTCTCGATCGTCACGCTTATCTGTTAGCCCATATAATATTTCATCTGATCAAGATATTTTGTGATCCATCTAGTACTTTTTTCTAATTTACTTAGGTTTTTATGATCTTACTATTTTACTTGACTCGATTTATCATGACTTTTGGGATTCAGGACTTATACCGGCGGTTAGGGAAAATCAACTTGCTTAAAAGGAGTAATAAGTAAAATTAATGATATACATATTAGACACGACCTTTGTACTTATATAAAGTAAGATTAGAACTCATACGCAGAGGTGAAATTTTATAACTGGAAATGGACCCGGTCATATGGGCTCAACCCATGATTTTGTGGGTTGTTTCAGATCTTTTAGTGAAAATCCAGAGGACTATTTGGTTTAGGTTTTGGGTTGTATACGCAAAATATTACGCGTATTTAGATAACTCGAAATCAGTAAAATTTAGTCCACGTGGTGGCATAACCACCGTTCATCTTACTCTCATATGATATTTAACACTAATTATTAATATGCAATGCAATCAAATGTGTTTTGAGTTGTAAAATGCAATGTAATTATCTTTTTTTTAATATATATGAAATGAGAAATATGTTTAAAATATTCTATACGAGTGGTATTTGTAAAACTGGGTTGTATATATCGGGTCGGGCTACACAACTAAAAGCAAAAACTTGTTAGTTGAGTTTGACCATTTTTTTATATACAACAATTTGATTTCATATTCTTTGTGGACATTTATCAACTCACTCCCCCTCACATGAGCCCTAGTAGGACGTGTCTTTTTGCACGCGGGCTTATTTCCCCCCTAACGTGGACCACAATATCGGGCTTACAGGGGAGCGGAGCCACAGGAAGGCAAGACCCACCAGCACAGGTCCAAATCGGCTCCCTCTGATACCATGTAAAACTGAGTTGTACATATCGGGTCGGGCTCCACAACAAAAATCTCAAGCTTGTTAGTTGAGTTTATATACAACTATTTGATTTCATATTATTTCAATTTGGAATAAAAACCGACTCGACATGCTCATATTTATCATATTTGATTCTTATATATTAAAATTCGGACATCATTAGTCAATGTTAAAAAATGAGGACAAGTAGAGATAGTGGACCCATGGAGAGGTATAAGAATGTACCAAAGAGCCATTCCGAGAGGTTCCCATTGTGACAAAGCTCGTAGACCAAGAAACATTCATCTTCTTTCTCGCAGTGTCCGACCAAAGATACGAGGTTGGGGTGGCGCACGTGCGACAAGCTCTTCACTTCTCTCATAAATGTCTCCATTTGTCCATCGTTGACTATATGCTTCACTGCCACAAGTTGACCGTTGGCAAGCACCCCTTTGTACACTTTTCCTATTGTCATCTCACATCATCAATCATCACTATATGATCATTTTGGACGGCTAAAATATTTTTTATAAACAATATTTTTTACATTTTTTAAATGGGAAATTATTTTTAAAAATAAATAAATATATTATAAGGGGCATTGACCCATTTTCAAAAGCAGGATTATGTAAGTAAAATAAAGATGATAGACAAGGTTTTGGTTCGAAAAGGTTGTTGGCCCGTTTTTGAATTATGGGACTAATGAAGAATTAATCAGAATAATCGAAGATTAATAAGAAATTAATTGGACTGGTTAGAAATTCTCGGAATAATTCTTAAAACAGAGATAATAGACAGGGATATTGGTTGGTTCAACAGGAGGAGTAACTATAACATATCAGTGGCCATCTCAATTGTAAATTTGAGAATTTGCATGTGAGACAAAGATAATCAATATGGGTTGAGAAAAACATTGGCATCAGATATACTATGTTAAAACTCGTTTCAACCAAAAACCCGAATTGATACTTCAAACCTCAGTATATATTTATCAACCAGTGATAAAATCACATGTTTAAGATTATATTCCTCACCAGCTATGCCTTGGCCAATGAAGTTGAGTGGATCAAGGTTGTTGGTCGCCGCATAAACACACTTTAGTGAGATCTTGAGAGAGCCTGAGGAGAGGCCAAATGATGATTCATCTGATCATGAAAGTCAAGAAAATCAAGAAAGTCAACAAACATTGTTGAAGAGATTTTGGTTTCTTGCAATAGCATATATATATATACCTTCCTTTGATTCATTTATTCTTGTGAGCTCTTGTTTCTTCCTCAACCTGAACAAGAACCATGCCGCAACAAGCACAAGTAATATAGCTCCCACCACACCAAATATAATGATCACACCTGTGAGATCCAAAGAATAACAACAAAAGAAACTTTGGATAATAGATATGATGTCACTAGATCCAATTTCTACAAATGTGGTTATTGCTTTGTTATAGCGAGAAAAACCTAAATTGCAGGAAATAAACAAACAAAATCAATCAACAAAAGAATACTAAGATTCCAGGTTACAAAAATGTAGTATCAATACTTTAAAAAGTACTAGGTGTTAGTAGGGCGAAGAGAACTTTTTGAGAACTAATCGAAGATTAATCGAAAAATATGATTCAAAGATTAATCATGAACTAATAAGAGATTAATCGAAAAAGTCAGGAATTTCTCGGACATCGTGTACTATTCGTATAGAAGCCCACAATCAATCCTGGATTGGATTAACCAAAGCCAAAAAAATCATATCTAGTGGAATTTTGAGGCTTGTCACCGAGACAATGTACTGACTAATTTGAGTTGGGATGTCAAAAATCTCTAAATCGAATGGAGACTTTATATTTTAATTTCGACTGGGTAGAGGACGAGGTCACTAAATCCACCCTGTTGCCATTTATATATAGAGTCAAAACTCAAAAGTTTGTACTTTATAAGAGACGAGGATCACTAAATCTGCATGTTTCCATACATTTAGAGGGACAAAATTCAGTAATTTATATTTCAAGGTGACGAGGTAGGGACGAGGATCACTAAATTCGTCTCATACCATTTATATGTAGAGGCAAAAGTCTGTACCGATATCATGATCTGACATAATATAGTGGACATGATCACTAAACCCGCACCTTTGTCATCTTTAATTCATGTGAGTTCATAATCAATTCAAGACATATTCAAACACTTATAAGAGAAAGGGTTTGGATGAGAATCAACAATAAACTTGCCTGTGTGTGATTCAAACTTCTTAATCGATGAACTTTGATCATCATCTGCAAGAAAATGGAACCAAAACAAGTAAAGAACATCAAGAATCATACTACAAAAACCAAAACATGACTTGACCTATAATAAATGTCATTACCAACAGAAACACTCTCATGTGCTATGCAACTAGAAACAGCCTGAACCCATTTCTCATCACCAACCCTAAAACTCATCAATGACACCAAAACAGCAAATCCACAAACACCCAATTCATCATTTTCTCCATCTTCATCGATTTCGTCGTGGATATCTTCCCATCCTCTCGAGCATCCACTGCAGGCCTGGCCGGGCCCGCCGGCCTGGCCCAAACCCTCACAATCCTCACCTAAGCTCCTAACTTGATCTCCAAGATTGGTGACAACATCATTGACAGAGTACTCAGAGCAGTTTCTGGGCTCTGACCCTCTTGTGAGCTTGTCAATGCCACATTTCATTACATCAATGTCAAGAACATCATTGATTGAGGCTAAACAGGTGGTTTGGTCTGTGGAGTTCAAGAAAATGAGTCCTGTCTGGTTGGCATGAGTGGTTAAGGCTGAGAGGTACATGGCAAGTGTTGATCCACAATCTGAGGGTTTTGGGGAAGGGAAGTGGAGGTCAAGGACACAAGCGTTGACTTTTTGAGTGATTGTGGCAAGGGCAACGATGAAGAGGAGTGTTTGGTGAAGATTGGCTGGTTTGGGGATTGGATTGGCCATGTGGGTTTTGGGTTTTTACATGAGGAGATGTGGTTTTTGGGATTTTTGATTGGTTTTGTGAAGTATGTGTTTTATATAAGAGACCAAAGAAAGTGTTGTAAGTGTTTTTTTTTGTTTTGTGAAGAAAAGTTCAAAGATGCTAATGGAACAATATGGAATATGAAATAGTTATTGTTAGATTTGGGTTTGTATAGAGATTAGGGTGAATTTTTTATCACCAATATGGATTTGATTTCTTTAATCTTACGGGGAAGAATGGGGATATTACTGAACATACTCCATTGTTTGATATTCCCAATCAGACCGAATAGAGAAAAGGAACAACAATCCGATTAGTTCTCAATTATTAATAATTTATTAATCCGGATAATTTCTCAATTATGTTTTAATCATTTTCATGTACTTTGTTTGCCTAATGTCTAATTATATTTTTAGGAGGCTGACAATACTGTCAAGAATAGACTTTTAATAGAATGATTTGCACTTGTAAACTAGGCAAATGGTCATGATTAATATATTGTATTTAGTTTTTTTCTTTCCATTTTCTAAAATTGGTAAAATAAAATGTCTCGATCGAGTTAATGTTGGCTTAGATAAAATAAGACAATTTCTTTTTTTTACATTTGATGTATGCATACTCTTTTTTTAACTCAGAGAACATTTTTGAAATTTTGTTTTTTATGAGTTTTAACACTTTTTTTTATGAGAGTAAGTACAAATAACTTGATTCGAGAAATCTCAAATTTTATATTTAAGAAAAGTTCTAACAGGCCGAATTAAAAATAGTTAGCAGAAGCTCCAAATGGAGTATCATTAAATATTAAATGAATTTTGGCATACACTATTTTAATAATATTATATGATAATCTATGGGTGGAAATGGGAGAAATTGCCGAATGGTAAGCATGTAGAATTCATTTATGCTATCGATGTTGATTGAGGAATGAGCACAAATATGTAAGGACAATACTAAGGTTCATTACTGTCTTTTAGTATTTAGCGATCCATTTTAGTGTGAAGTAGGTATAAATACGAACTGTTCGAACTGTATGAGAGTCGTTCATCTGGTAAGATTTTATCAACGCGCGACATGTGGCATCAAATTTACACCACGGTCATTTTTCGTGTTTTTATCGGATTTATCCGTTTCTATTAATTCACATTGACTTTCTACCAGATGTAATGTGTTTACACCAGTTCACACTCACTTTCGACCAGTTTAGACGGTTCGTATTTTCTACCTAATTCACATATGATTTCATTTAGTTTAAATTTAAATAACTATTAATTTACATAAATGAGATTGTTAGACTAATACGTTAGAAATTTTCCCATTTCATCCCATATTTTTAGTTGATCGAGGTCTAGTATGATATTGAAAGTTATTGGCGTAAAACATTGAACTTTCTAAATAGGTCGGAATTTCTTGAAAGCTACTGCAACTATATTATTAACATATAAAATTTGATTGTGGTAATAATGGACATTGATGTTTTTATCTTTACATGTCCTTTTAACTCTGAGATCATCGAATTGACGTATTTATATTTTTCATTAATTATATACTTGGTTGATAGAATAATATATTTTTTATAGAAATATATAACTATATTATCCTCGGCGTGATTGGTATATTAAAAATCTCTTTTAGCATAATTTGTGAAATTGAGTTTGAACTCAGCGGGAATCAAACCAGACTCTGGATGAAAAACCGGAATCCTAAATATGGTTCAATTCTTTTGATTCGATTCTGGTTCTTAAAACTCAAAACCGTCATTTGATTAATAAGAAGGCCCGGTTCGTGTCATCACGTGCCCACATCTCGTCCACTCGTGTATTATATTTATATGTTATTGTTATTTTATTTGAAAACTTTATAATTTTATTGAGTTGTAATAATTAAATTTTCACATTCGATTTTTGTTAGTATTTTTTATGATTGAAAATTTAGTTTTTGAATTATAAGTTAGGTTCAAATCCGTCTAGTTTGACTTATGAATCAAGCATAAATTAAAAATTAAAAAAAATTAATCGAATCCAACCTGATAAAACCGGGAACCAAACCGCGAACCGCGGACCCGAACCCACCCCTACTGATATCTGCCTGCTTGATCATGGCCCATTAAAGACCCATTTATCAAGCCCATTGGATTGAGAAGCTTCCACAGAAAGGCAACTACTGCTTCGACCCATCCATCTCAATCCGCGATGCCTAATATTGTTTGGGCTTAACTTGAGCCCAACAATAGCCCAATGATTATCTGGTCAATAATGGCCCAGTAATAGCCTTTTTCTCGAGCCCATTGAACCGCGAAGCTCTCGACAGAAAGGCAACTACGGCGTCGTTTTATTCATTCAGTACGCAAAACCAAAACCCACATGCGAAGCAAAATCAGTCAATTATGAGATCTCATTAGATTTGTTTCTGTAAAATAAACCCACATATTTGGATACCTTATGTCAGTAAATTTTATAATTACAATTTTTTTTCTATTTGACCATAAATCAGGTTTAAATTAGTCTATTTCATTATAAATCAAGCATAGTACAGTTTTAATCGAATAAAATCAAAAACCGAATCAAAACTGTCAGTTGACTGATAAAACCGAACTAGTTTGTGTCGCCACGTGTCTATTTCTCGTTCACCCACGTATTTTGTTTATTTTATTTATTATTATTCTGTTTGCAAATTTTATATTTTGATCGAGCCGTAATAATTAAATCATAACCTTTGATTTCCGTTTATAATTTTTGTAATTACAAAAATTAAATATTTTTAACGACAAATCAACCTCAAATTCGTTCAGTTCAACCTATAAATCCATCGTAAATTTAAAATGAAATAAAAAAAATCATTCATTTTCAATTAGGTAGAGTGGAGAATCAAATCAGACAAATGAAATAGAAACCAAAACATTTCCTCGTGTCACAGTAATGACAGTTTCGAGTACAATTCCAATAATTGAGGAACCGGAAAATTCGATCCGGCCCGATCCGATTCCGGAATCGTACCCACGAGCCACGACCCATTGGATCAAGAAGCTCCGATTCCGAACGACGACAACGACGTCGTTTTGTCCCTTTGGTTCCCACATCTCCACGCAAAACCTCACATATCAGTCAATCACGAGATTGTTGAGATTTAAATTTTATTAAACAAACCCACTTTCGGATAAATCTTCCTTTTATATAAATTTATAAAATCGTCACGCCAACCACACCACAAAAACAGCAACAACAACCCAAAACAGCCTCTCCGATGGTCTCCTCCGGCGAAACCCACGGCGGCGACGCCGAATCGACCCGCCTCCTCGCGGCGGAGAAGACGCCCAGAGACACCTTCCACTTCGCCTACATGATCTACTTCACCCTCGGCCTCGGCTACCTCCTCCCCTGGAACTCCTTCATCACCGCCGTCGACTACTTCACCTACCTCTACCCCGACGCCAGCGTCGATCGCGTCTTCGCCGTCGTGTACATGCTCACGGGGCTGTTCTGCCTGGTCATCATCGTCCTCTACGCCCACAGATCCGACGCCTACGCGAGGATCAATGCGGGTCTCGCGATCTTGACGGTGTCGCTGCTGGTGGTGCCGGTCGTGGATTGGGTCTATGTGAAGGGTCGGGTTGGGGTGTACGGCGGGTTCTACGTGACCGTGGGGGCGATTGGGCTTTCGGGTCTTGGGGATGCGCTGGTTCAGGCGGGGATTATTGGGTCCGCCGGAGAGATGCCGGAGAGGTATATGCAGGCTGTGGTCGCCGGAACTGCGGGTTCAGGTGATTCTGTGTGCTCTTGATCTGTTTCTCTATTTGGGTTTTTTTTATCTGTTGATGATCGATTTGGGTTTTGGGTCTTTCCTGATTTGGGGTGTTTATGTGATTGTGATGTGATTTGGAATGTCTTGTGCTTTATTAGTGAAGAGAATGAATGGCTGTGATTTATTTAATGGGTTTTGGTTTCTGCTTCGGGACTGAAAATCTGTCAATGTTTAGCTTAGCAAATCAGCTCTAGGACCTCTGTATAGAAAATGGGAGCTTGTTTATGGGTCTTCATTGTTGGGTAGAGCTCTAGGTTGTGATTTTTAACTGTTGAAGTTCGATTTGGGTCTTCCTGATTTGGGGTGTTTACATGACTGTGATCTGATTTGGAATGTTTTGTGCTTTATTGGTGAAGAGCGTGAATGGGTGTGGTTTCTGATTTTTGTTAGTGGGTTTTGGTTTCTGCTTCAGAACCGAATATTTGTCACTGTTTAGATAAGCAAATCAGCTGTAGGAGTAAAAAAAAATGGCAGCTTGAAGCAATCTCTGACATGAGATTGTTTCTGGGTCTTCATTGTTGTGTAGAGCTCTGTAGGTTGTGATTTTTATCTGTTGAAGTTAGATTTGGAATGTTTACACAACTATGATCTGATTTGTCATGTCTTGTCCTTGATTAGTAAAGAACATAAGTGACTGTGGTTTGTGATTTTGTTAATGGGTTTTGGATTCTGCTTCAGAACTGAAAATCTGTCATCGTTTAGATTAGCAAATCAGCTCTAGGAGTAAAAAAATGGCAGCTTGAAGCAATCTCTGACTTAGGATTGTTTCTGGGTCTTCAATTCATTGTTGTGTAGAGCTCTAGATTCTCGATCTCTGTCAGCTAGTTCTGTGGATTTCTGTTTTCGTATTCGATTTTGTTGTGGCTTTATGCAAGTCTGACATTGTTGTGCTTTTGGGTTTTTGATGGTTTTGATTTTTAACAGTTAAAGATCCATTAGGATCTTCCTGATTTGGAATGTTTACATAATTATGATCTAATTTGTCATTTCTTGTCCTTTATTAGTAAAGAACCTAAATTACTGTGATTTGTGATTTGTTAATGGGTTTTGGTTTCTGCTTCAGAACTGATAATCTGTGTTATTGCTTAGCTTAGCAAATTAACTATTGGAGCTCTGTATAAAATATGACAACTTGAAGCAATCTCTGACATGTAGCACATGAGATTGTTTACGGGTCTTGATTGTTTGTGTAGAGCTCAATGTTTTGGTAACTTGGTATCTAAGATAGAAGTATTGTTAATGATACGCTGACATCAATAATGCTGTAACTTAAAACAAACTCTGATTACATGAACTTGTAATTGTTTATGTGAGAGGTCAAAGCTTCAAGCACTTGTGGTTGTTTGAGTGTGACTAACTTATGAAGCTTAAGTTAGCCGTATTGTGGGCATATTATAAACCATAGCCCAAGTTTGGAATTCTAATTTCAGATTTTTTGCCTAAATTTTTTATGAAGCTTTATTCCTCCTACAACGGCAAATGAGACATTTGAATTTCCTAACAATGAAAACTGATGACAGTTTCATCTAAGATAGAAGTTATGATAATGACACACAAACTTAGGAAGGTTCATCAATAACGGTGTAACTTAAAGCAAACTCTGATTATTTGAACTTGTAACTGCTTTTAGGTCTTAATTTTGTGTGTGAGGGGTCAAAGCTTAGAGCAAAATCTAACTTCAAGTACATGTGATGGTTTCCGAGTGTTACTAACTTATGCGAAAGTAGCTTTATTCCTTCTGTAACTGCAAAGTAGACATTTGAGTTACCTAATAATGAAAACTGATTACAGTTTCATCGATGTTAATGATACATAGGCTTAGGAATTCTAAATTCAGACTTTTGGTCTAAATTTATGAAGATTTATTCCTTCTATAACAGCAAAGGAGACCTTTGAATTATATATCTAATAATGAAATCTGATTACAGTTTCATCAAATATTGAAGTAGTGTTAATGATACACAAAACCTAGGGAGGTTCATCGATAACTCTGATTTTGTGAACTTGTAATTGCGTTTAGGTCTTAATAGTGTATGCAAGCAGTGTTCTGAAAATTGAGCCAGGCGACTGCCTAGGTGGGGATTTTTAGAACACCAAGTCGGCTAGGCAGGTCTAGGCGGATTGAATCTTCTTTTTTTCAAAATTGATTTTTTAAGCAAATAATAATATAAAATGCTAATTGACAATTTTGTTAGTACTTTTATTGTTTTTGAAGGCAATGAATGTAACACATTAAAATATATATTTTTATATTCTAAATATTTATAATAATTATATTTATATATTATAATTCATATTTTAATTTTGTATATATATAA
>JAYMTP010005579.1:0-13187 GCA_036897365.1 Geranium brycei
ACATTCTTGGTTTATTTCATGCCTATTTATAGGCTCCAACTACAACTAATAAACCAAACTAGGAAAGGGAAAATACATGGCAATTAGGCAACTAAAAATAAAACTAAGACTAACTGTAAATAAAATAGGAAATCCTATTCTATATGTGAGATTATTGGCAACAAGCAGTCCATTAATGAAGAAGGTACATGTTCAAACCAGAACTCTCGAACGAAAATAAATTTCCAATAAAAATTATAGTTGCAGCTTGTCATTCTGTTAGAAAAGTCAGATTACAATAATGCAATCTAAAAGAATACCTGACGACTTTCATGATTTCCTCTTAGAATGGTAATCCGTTGTGGATAACGCGTCTTCAGGGCTACTAGGAGCTGAAAATATGAGTAAGTGATTACTTTAGTTTACTTCCAAGGTTTACCATTCTTATATTTCTTATTGGTGAAGATTTCTTTCTTACTTTGTTACTATCTTTTTTCGGAAGGTTTGAAGTTTAAATCTATGCCATTCAATTGAAAAGTATACTCGAAAATCAAGCTACCATGTTTCAGTTGGAAAATATAAAAACATGAAAGGAAGATACTGTAAATCATACTTACTGTTACAGTTTCAACTGAATAATACCCACGATCGACATAATCTCCCATAAATAAATAGTTTGTATCTGGACACTACAAAACAAAATTGTCACGTAAATAAATATTTTGGATACAGAACACAATATATCTAGTCAACATAAATGAAAGAGCACAAATGTAAGGGCAAGAAAAATTAAATCCAAGAGACATAAACAGAAAGAAATTTTCAGAAAAGAAATCCAAGTGCATACCCCTAATATGAGGTTAGTAAGATTTAACTGGAATACTCATAATAATTTATATCAGGTTAGTAAGATATTAAAGGGCCAGTTTTGTTCTTAACACAATGGCCAATAAGTAAAAGGGCATGATATACCATAAAATCTAACTACACATCTCTTCTCTCTGCAGTGGCCTCTTTTAAATCAAACTTTCTTCTTTACCACTCAGATTCATTTTCTGCATTTACCTTTGAATTAAAAATATATGCTGCTGCTTTCTTGAAATGCAATTTATAATATCTTCTATCATGTTTGTCATACATAAATCTCAGATACATGCAACTCGAAGAAATAACGTGGAACTTCATTGAAAATATAGGGTAAAGGACAACAGCACACCTACAACAGATAACAGCTCCCTTTGGATTATTAGTATCTTTGTATCTGTCAATAAAATAACTTTTCCCTAATTGACTTATTTGATACAGGAGAAAGTGAAAGTTATGTTAAAAATACAATAGAGATCCCCTTGTATAGGATATAACAGCTTACCTAGACTAGGACTGGAAAACAAACTTGAAGTGGTGTATAGAAATAAAAAACAAACTGAAACGAGGAAATATGTGTATTAGGATTTCCTAATCGCAGTTCATAGCCTCTGAGGTTGTGTTTGAATTCAAATCATAAAATTTGAATTGCACAATTACAGCTCTTATATTTGAACGCTTGAACTCATATCCAGTTCTGATGTTTGAGAAACTATAAAATTCCAAAGGTAGGAGCCATTACAATGTTTGGAAAACTATGAAATTTCAAAATTCCATTGGAAACTGAGCTAGATTAAAATTTCAAATTCTTTGGACATCCAAACAAGATATTTGACCTAAAGCTAGAAATTTAATTGAAATCCAAGCTCCAAGACCAACCATAACAAAATTAATCTCAACCGGTGCTTGAAAGACTACAGATAAAAATAAGTAGTTTCCTCCAGGAAAATACCTTTCCTCCAATGCGGAAAAGCTCTGCAAGATCATGGAATTGCCCATGAATATCACCACAAATTGTTACAGGGCTTTTCACGGGCTGCGTGTCAGAAAACACAATTAACCTTAAAATATTAATATATAAAACCATAACATATGAAAACACAATTAACCTTAATAAATAAGCCATCACTCTTAGTGACTTAACACAATGTAGTATCTTTCCTGATAAGAAGCAGTATTTAAAGCATTCCTTACCTTACCCTATACTAACAAATACATGATAATACATAACACATTATAGCCAGCAATACATTTAAAAAATAACCAAGGTCATTGAACCAACAAACTTGCAACAGACATCACCTCTGAGCATTCTAAACCTCAAGTTCAAAATGTCAGTAACTTGAGATAGAGGCTAGTGCATAATAAATGCAAAGATTCAGTCCATATACCCAGCAACTAACTATCGTGAAAGACCCAAGCATGATCATGAATTAATTTATAGCACAAACAGATTAATAACGAGACACACCTGAACATTACTTTCATTCGCTAGTATCTCCTTCACCTTACCACACAATGTCCTAACCTATATAAGAGGAAGAAAAAGTGAGTGAACATATTTCAGTCATTGAAAGAGCAAACAGATATGTCTAATGATGATAATTTCCGGTCCCAGACAAAGCAAAGGCTTCATTTAGAAATGATTGACGAACAAAGAGGCAAGGTAGAGAACCAAAAATGCTACATGTTGAAGCTTTATCTATAAAAGTAGCACATCTGATATAAGTTTTTATCTAATGCAGTTCCATATTATCTGATTTTGCTTCCAGAGTCTTAAAACCAAATCCAAAAACTGACTGATATGCCTGCTCATTTAATTTTAAAAATACTCCCCATCATGTTAAAGCAAACATAAACTCTCATTTCTCAGAATCTACCATAGACTATACCCGTGAATGGAGAAAGCTTGAATGCCATAACGTACTGCAGATGGAAGGAAGCCTTGCCAAATATCTGCACAAGCCTACTTTCCACACTCAAAAAAAGGTGCTATTCCATGACATACACTACCTCCCACCCTCCTCATCTATCCTGTTCTTCATAGGATTCCACGGATAAAATCCAAGCTAAAAGTCACAGTTGTGAATAGAAGTATCTATATAAAAATCATATTCTCTATTCACGCCCAACTATCAACGTCGGTACAATCCTGATTTAGGGTACCCAACTAAATGAAATAACAGAACCAACCCCAAAAATATCATCACATCTATAAAAGAACCTGGTAACTCATCCAGGTGCAGCATTGCACAATCACATTTCCATCTCCTGGCTTAAAAGCACAAGAGTTTGCTTCAAAGAATGTTAATATCACAATCATTTCTGTAGCTCAATAGAGCTAAGAAACTTTTTCCCTATGACAATTAAGGTCATCTATAAAATAAAGAAGAATACTGCTTACTACTACAAAGAACGCAAATTGCAAAGTTTGCCCTTTTATTAGTGCATCATGAGTCACATTTCCCATGAGACTAACCTCAATCCACGGATACATCATCCCATGGATCTGATTCAAATAAAAGAACAAATTTGCGTCCAATTAAGAAGCATCTCATGATTTGTCACCAGATCGGTCCACAAAACAACAAAATCCAGCTAAATTCACAGATCGCTCCCATGCATGCCCCAAAACAACAGCAAAATAAAAAACGAAATTTTCCGATAAAAAATGTCCAAATAAAATTAGCTCGGAAAAATAAAGCACCTCTTGCTCAGACAGGGGCTTGCACTGCAAGAGCTGAGCAATGTACTCGTCAACGTTGCCAAGAGCGTTAGAGGAAGGGACCGCCGAATCCGAACTCATCTTCCTCGGTCGTGGTAATGCTTCACCGTCTTTGTCGTCGTCTTCGTCTTCGTTTTGAATCAAGGAATTGCAAATACAGATCGAGATCTCTGTCCTGACGCTTCTTCGTTCTCTTCCCAACCCTAGATCTCCTCTGCTTCTGCTGTCGAAACCAGAGCCTCTCGTCTTCTTTGGCAATTTCTAGAGGAGAGGAAAAAACAGTGGAGACGAGAGAGAAGGGTGAAACCAAGAGGAAGAGAAGACCCCCTCTCTTTCGTTGCTCTTTTTGATCGCTAACCACTCCTTTCTATTTTTTTTTCTTTTAACAGTTTTATTTTAGGTGGTGAATTCCATCTAACTACATGCATATATGGACGATCAAGTGCAAAACAAATTATTTGGGCATATAACTAAAAATATAAATCGATTTAGAGATCAATCCAACAATAAATCAAATTAAAATATACGGATGGGAAAATTAGAAGGGATTAATAATACACGAAGAAGATTTTTACAACATTGCTTATCACGGATTAAACAAAAAATAAAAAGAAAATTTTGAGTTTAGTGTAATTAAGTTGGCACGTTTTTCACCCGCCTACAATTAACTTTAAAAACGAATAATTACACATTATTATACTCAACTATACACATTTTTTACATCACTATCCCCAACTTTAATTTTTATTTTTCATTCACTCAATTGCCATTTTTTTCTCACATGGCTTTGAGGTGTTAATAAAAGTATCACATCTCAACCTAATGGAATGTTTTTTACTGTATTTTTAATACCATAAAGTTATGTGAGAAAAAATTGGTAATTTGATAAGTGAAAAATAAAATTTAAAGTTAAGAATATTTATGTGAAAAAACGTTTATAGTTAAGGATAATTATGTGTAATTATCCATTTAAAAAATTTCGTGCCCGCACTTACACGTTTATAAAATACTATTATTAATATCACGTGCATCTCACACGGGCACAAAACTAATAGGAACGGACGAAATGATTTATGATGCAAAAAATACAAATCTAAGGTATCCGTGCTTACAAAATTTTTTTAATATATTCATTCATAAAACAGCTAATTCTAAAAATATCCCCATAAAGTTTTCCTCAAATTAATATTTGTGTCATGTATTCGATCATGTGCTAATGCAGGTGATAAAAAATGTGCTAGTGTATGTTTTTAGTTTTTCGGTACTCCGTTCCCGTGTTGATTAAATCTGAGTAACAAAATGACAAGTTGGTGAAGACCACGGGACCATTTGTACCCTTCGTCCACATTCAGGAGAAGAGAAATATAGTTTCTGGTCTTTTAGAGAGAGAGAGAGAAGTTCCAAGTTTTATTGTTGCAAGAGCCTTTGTTCGCATCTGCGGAGGTAAAAGACAAAGGCCCCATTTTTCCAATTTTTTTTACCTGTTAGATCAGATTCGAGGATTTGAAATTGGGTTTCGAGCAGTTGGTGATCTGGGTCTCTCAATCTTCTTGATTTTTGTTCTGGGCTCGGCTCGGCTCCTAATTCATCTATGAAAGTGTGCTTCTGAGATGGACCGGACAGCTGAACGGCAATCCCCGAGTGCCCAGAGGGTCTTTCGAATTCAAGCTCCACTGGTAAGCAAGCTCCACTCAATTTTCCATCTCTTTGAACTCAATTTCATATCTTTCTGCAAAATCATCGTGTTTTTGAGACACCCAGATGTTAATATTTTAAGGACTATGGCAATCGTACATGCGGGATTTGTTTGGTTTTAATTTCTTATAATTCGTTTTCGTTTTTCTGAAATAGTTAGTAGAGATGCAATTCTGTTTAAATGCGTGTGATATTTGTGGAGAATTTGGAATTTATTGCCATTCATTTTATTGTTTTGTTTATGCAAATGAATTGGGTTCTGTATCTTCTCATTCTCGTTAGTTATGTAATCCAAGTTGATTTGCAGATATAGGTGTTGACTTTAGATCTGTTAGTTCTTGTCTTAAATTACCCTTACTTTTCATTGATGAAGCTATTTTTTTTTTGCTTTTGGAGAAAAGTTTGTGGTGCATCACTTTTAGATTGAAGCTGGAATGTTTGCATTGTTGAGTTGTGGGCAGTTTGTGATTACCATTTGCTTCAATGTACTTTGGTGAGCATGAAATAGGGGTGGGGGATAGACACGTCTGTGACGTTTACAATAGCGCTTGTTGGTTTTGACATCCCAAAGATGAAATGCAATTGCCATTTTGGTTGTAGAAATTTAATGTATTCTAGATCTACAGTAAAATGCTGGAGGTTTAGGACGAAGATAATATGAAATAGGGCATGAATCTTTACTCGTCAGTTAGATTTGTGTATTAGAATGGTCATTGAATATATAATACGAACATGATAATATCTAATAACACCTGGCTCAATGTCTTTTGTTGGTGTGTTTTTGAAAAAATTGTATATGTTCGCCTTCCTCCATCCTTATGATCTTTTCAAATTATAGGTTTCTATTATATATAAAATGTGGATACAAAATTCTGATGAAGGCAACTTTGTTGGCCAACGAAAACTGATTTGGAAAAGATGGCTTGCTTTGCATGACATTCTTTAATATTTTTGTTGACTTATCATCACTGTTACTGATATTTCCTATGATTGCCTAAAAGGTTTTTCGATGATTGTCTTTGGAAAGCTAGATTGCATAAAGTGCTGTTGCTTACCCTGTATTATTCTTTCTTGTGTGAGAATTTTTGCATATCATTGGCACATGCCGGCTCTGGGCTCTACTCTATTAGAGTACTTTTATGTGCACCTCACTTTTGTGTGTTAAGTTTTTTACTTTAGATATTAGTTTATGCCAAGGTTTACATGAAGCATTAAAATGAGCCTAAAGCATTTGTGAGAGTCATTTCTAAGGTTAAAGCCGGAAGAGGCTTCTCAGGTGGAGAAATGACTCTACTGTATGACTTGCATGAACACAATAGCTTTTGTTAAAATCGGAATTAAAAACACATGTCACAGAAAGGAGCAATCATGTTCCTTTTCTCTGTTATAAACTAGCAGCGTGTATCACCCTTCCTTTGTAGTTGATAAATCAGTTGAGATGTTCTCCCTCCTAAGACATGTAGCAGGATCAATTGTGCCATTTATGTGTGATGTAGAGCTAAAGGAATCAAAATATTTGAATCGTTTATAATTTTGCCATTTAAGTGCATTCGTAGATGCAAGAGTGAGATTATAAACCTTTTGAATGGGTTCTATTCACAACTGTAGAGTATTAGATTTTTTGATATTCATAATCAATATATTTTGGTGTGTGATACTTGATCCCTCGTGTGTTCTCATACACAAAACTTTGCAGGTGGATTCTGTATCATGCTATTGTAGAGTGGACACGGGTTTAAAGACAGTTGCTGGGGCCAGGAAATTTGTTCCTGGGTCGAAAATTTGCATCCAGCCCGATATCAATCCAAATGCACACAGGACCAAGAACTCAAGGAGAGAAAAGACCCGATTCCAGCCACCTCTCCTGCCTGGCCTTCCCGATGATCTTGCCATTGCTTGTCTTATTCGAGTCCCTCGAGTGGAGCATAGGAAGCTCCGTTTAGTCTGTAAGAGATGGTACCGCCTTCTAGCTGGGAATTTCTTTTATTCTTTGAGGAAGAGTCTCGGAATGGCAGAAGAGTGGGTTTATGTCATCAAAAGAGACCGCGATGGACGGATTTCATGGCATGCTTTTGATCCCACCTATCAGCTCTGGCAACCACTTCCACCTGTTCCCGGAGAATATTCCGAAGCATTAGGTTTCGGGTGCGCTGTACTCAGTGGTTGCCACCTGTACTTGTTTGGTGGAAAGGATCCTCTCAAGGGGTCAATGAGACGAGTCATTTACTACAGTGCGCGGACAAATAAATGGCATAGGGTACCAGATATGCTTCGAAAACGTCATTTTTTTGGCTCTTGTGTGATAAATAACTGCCTATATGTGGCTGGTGGGGAGTGTGAAGGAATCCAAAGGACTCTTCGTTCTGCTGAAGTCTATGACCCCAACAGAAACAGGTGGAATTTTGTTTCAGATATGAGTACGGCTATGGTACCCTTCATTGGGGTAGTACATAATGGGAAGTGGTTCCTAAAAGGACTCGGGTCACACCGGGAGGTCATGAGTGAAGCCTACTCTCCAGAAAGTAATACGTGGAGTCCCATCAGTGATGGGATGGTTGCCGGATGGCGTAATCCCAGCATCTCGTTGAATGGACAGCTCTACGCTTTGGATTGCAGGGATGGATGTAAGCTGAGGGTGTATGACGGAGACACGGATTCATGGAATAAATTTATGGACAGCAGAGTCCACCTAGGGAGCTCTCGTGCTCTTGAGGCAGCTGCTCTTGTTCCACTAAATGGGAAGCTCTGCATCATCCGTAACAACATGAGCATTAGTATGGTGGACGTGGACAACCTTGTTTGGGAAAACATCGCGGGTAAAGGACACTTGAGGACTCTTGTGTCTAATATATGGTCAAGTATTGCAGGTCGAAGTGGGTTGAAGAGTCACATTCTGCACTGTCAGGTGCTTCAAGCATGAATTAGAATTCCACATTCTGGAACTCAGCTGTTTGTAATTTGGAATAGCTCTAACATCCAATTTCTTGTATTGGATGCGGTGGCGAGAAAATGTAAACCGTCCAGGTAATGAAGTTCCTGTGCTTATTCATGCTTTCTAGATAGTAATTTTTTTGCACTGAACTGAGTTACCATATATTCTGGCCAAAACCCATTATGCCGCCGGTCTAGAGTAGCAGATATAATTCAATGATGAAAATCTTATATCCATGTATGTAAAGGCCAAATCTTGGATTTCCTGTTTATGGAACAAGTATTTCAACTTTTGAAGTTGAATATTGTGTACAGTACTGAAGTTTCTTTTGACAGTGAAATGAGTTAGATTGGATGGTAACATACAGAAATTCCTTGCTTTGGTGAAGTGGAATCATATATTTACTGTTGAAAAAGAATGATGAGTTGTATGTATCAAGTGTCTTAGCATCTGAGGGTCAAATGTATGTATGTACACACTATGCATACCTTTTTCACTGTAAGTAGCATCATTCACAGAAAATAAAGAGGTTTGACTGAGTGCGTGAAAGGTCTATGATGGATAAATGTTAGCCTCAAAATTAACTACCTATAATTGCAGCAGATTCTAGTCATGAATGGCTCTACATTACAACTCTTATATTATGATAGATTCCTCCAGACAAGTTATTACCAGAAAACGCATCTGTATGAACAGAATGGTTCAATTCAAACAACAGGTGATTGAGAGAGAAAGATGTCACATTATGGAATGGTATTTTCACTTGATTTCAAAAGCAAAGTGCAGGAAGGATTCACAACAAGCTTTGAACTCCTTTCCTAATAAATCATAAATCAAGGTTATAAAGGTGAGGACTGTTGGGTTTGTGGAGATTTTTCTATTTATTTAGGGAACCCACAACTTTCCTAATTGAGTTAGGAGATTGAATTATGAATGATTTCCTATTGTACAAGTATTTAAATAGGTTTCTTAATGTGCAAGGAATTAGGAAATTTAGGGTTTTTCTATTTCCCCTAGTCTTTCACTATAAATACATGTACATGTAACCCCAAAGTAAATTCATGAGTTGGGAACAATAATAAGAGAGTAGTGTGACCGTGGACGTAGGCAAAATGCCGAACCACATAAATTCTTGTGTTCTTGTGTGATTGTTCTTTAATTCTCTTGGCTACTTTTGCTAGAGAATTGTTCTACGTTATTATATAACCCAACAACTGGTATCAGAGCCGAGGTTCGTGGCAAATGGGAGCAATGGCAGAAGAAGGAAAAGTTCGAATCGACAAGTTCGACGGAAAGAATTTTGGATTCTATAAGATGCGAATAGAGGACTATTTGTACCAGAAAAGACTACACGGGCCTTTGTCAGAGACCAAACCGAAGAAGATAAGTCCGAGCAACTGGTCGTTGCTAGATCGGCAGGCTCTGGGTGCGGTGCGATTGACATTGGCGAAGAATGTTGCATACAACGTCATGAAGGAGACAACTACCTATGAACTCATTAAGGCGTTATCAAATATGTATGAAAAGCCGTCTGCATCAGTCAAGCTATATTTGATTCGTCAATTGGTTAATACGAAGATGAGGGAGTACGATAGTGTTACTAATCATGTGAACGAATTTAATACGATACTATCGAGGTTAGTGTCAGTAGATATTAAATTCGATGATGAGGTACAAGCTTTGTTGTTGTTATCTCCGTTGCCTGAAAGCTGGTCAGGAACCGTTACAGCAGTTAGTAACTCAACTGGAACTACTAAGCTATCCGGAGAAGGAATCAAGGAGAATCGTCAGACTCTATGTTGAACGTGGAAGGGAGAGGCAAGATGTAGGAAAGTAAGGGGAGAGGGAGATCGAAGTCCAGACAGCGAGGAACAGGAGCGGCTTGTTGGAATTGCCAACAAACTGGTCACTTCAAGTATCAGTGCCCAAACCCAAAGAAGGAAATCAAGCAGGACAACTTAGTTAATGCAACAGAGGAATTCGAAGATGATGTTTTGATCTGTTGTGTAGAGAGTCCGGTTGAATCATGGAGCATGGATTCAGGTGCTTCCTTTCACACTACCCCTTGTAAGGATGTGTTAGTGAACTTCAGACCTATGAAATGTGTAGTTCATCTATCAAATGATGAGACAGTGGAAATTGCAAGCATCGGAGATGCGAATCTCAAGACTCCCATGGGTACGATTTGGACGTTGAAGGATGTCAGGTATATCCCCACCATAAAGAGAATGGTGATCTCGGTGAGTCAGTTAGACAGTTTGGAATACAAGATAACCTTTGGAGACGGAAAATGGAAGGTATCAAAGGGGAATTTAGTTATTGCTCGTGGTTGGAAGAGAGGAACTTTGTAGATGGTGGAGATGCCAATGAAGAAAGGTAATGCAATTACTGATGGACCTGATCATTCAACTCTATGGCGCCAAAGACTTGGGCATAAGAGGGAGAAAAGAATGAAGGTGTTAGCTTGGAAACAGAAGACTCCAAAATTGAAGAATGTGGAAATTGGTTTCTGTGAACAAGGTGTGTTCGGAAAATGGAAACATGTAAGCTTCACGGAGCCAGGGAATTCTTCAAATGGTGGAAAGCTAGAAACGGTGCATCCAGATGTGCATAAACCTACAAAGGTTTACTCAACAAGAATAGGTGAAGTAAGGAGATTGAAGAAAGGTTCAAGACAACCCGAACGGTTCTCTCCATCACCAAATTATTTGGTGTTCACAGAGAGTAACGAGTCTCGTTGTCACACAAAGGAAGTTCAGATGGATGGTTCATTTAAGTGGGAGTCAACCATGGACAAAGAGAAGAAATCTCTTAAGGATAGAGACCTGGAATGCAAGTTGGGAAATAACTTGTTTGGCTTGAAACAATCAGTTGAGAACGAAGACCTAGTGTGCAAGCTGGGAAATAGCTTGTGTGGTCTGAAGAATTCAGTTGGGAAGAAAGCATGGTTTGCAAGCTGTGAAATAGCTTGGATGGCCTGAAGCAAGCGCAAGGGAGTGGTACTTGAAGAAAGTCCTTAGATCAAAGAATCGTGAAGATGTATTGATCAAGGTGGCTACAACTGATAAGAAAGTCCTTGGGTCAGAAAATCGTGCAGATAAGTTGACCAAGGTAATTACAACTGAGAAGCTGAAGCTATGCATAGCTTCAGCTGGCCTTCACGATTAGTGAAGAGAAGCCGCCGCACTACCTCTAAGAGTTTATTGAGGAAATTATTGGGAGTGCTACTAGAGCTACATACCTGAGAGTGAAGACGGTTGTTGACAGTCTCCAAGTGGGAGATTTTTGGGTTTGTGGAGACTTTTTTATTTATTTAGGGAACCCACAACTTTCCTAATTGGATTAGAAGAGTGAATTACGAATGATTTCCTATTGTACAAGTATTTAGGATAAGTTTTCTAATGTGCAAGGAATTAGGAAATTTAGGTATTTCCTAGTTCCCCTAGTCTTTCACTATAAATACATGTACTTGTAACCCCAAAGAAAATTCATGAATTGGAACAATAATAAGAGAGTAGTGTGGCCGTAGACGTAGGCAAATTGCCGAACCACGTAAATCCTTGTGTGATTGTTCTTTATTTCTCTTGCTTACTTTTGCTAGAGAATTGTTCCACGTTGTTATATACTCCAACAAGGACATCTTAGACCTATGTCCTTACCTTTAAACAGATAAATTTGTGCTATTAACAAGGTTGCCTCTGCCAAAAGGAAGCCAAGTGATAAACCGATTGATACCATGTTCCTGACCTTATAGGAGTTCCCCAGATGCTTCTCAAGGAAATATAGGAAGCCAGGTTCGATTCCGGTGTCGAACATACTGTTACCCATATTGTGTTTCAGCATACCCTCCTCCTGAACACGTCAATTCGGTTCTTCAGCGTCAAAAAAGTCATTAGAGCTTTCAATCAAGGGTTCTAGGCTTTCAGTTATCAAAAAGCTTCGAGTAGTAGATAGTCAACTAAATTTTGATTAATCTCCAAATATTAGACTCTTAAAGTCACCTATCGGAGCTTCAACTTTGCACACCACGAGAAGGGGGGTGTGCTCAAACTATTCTTCCTTCTGGAACGAGTTGAGAAAAGTACAAAACATAAAATTCACCGCCGATAAAGAGAATCACTATGTGGAGGAAGAGGATGGGGAAGGATTTGGAGAGAACCACTCATACTCCGTGGTTGTTCTTCTTTTTATTTGTTTTTTTAGTGTTTTGATGTATTAAATTTTTTATTTATAAAAAGTTTTGTAGGTTTAATTTGAATAATTATCCAGCCAATTAAGTTATCCAGAAAACTTAAGGAGTAGGAAAGAGAAGTAGAAAGGAAAAACATTTGTCCAATCACATATATTTGAAAATTTGAATGAAAATTAAGTGTATTTTGATCATTTCGCACTGGAAACTAACTGTTATCTAACACTATTACGTAAAGTAAAACAAAATGATTCATCATCGCTAAATTTTAAAAACAATTAAAGTAAGTGTATTTAAGTAAATAATGTGTCATTTTAGTTGCACTAAAACGAGATTATCCCTAAAAAGAATATCTCATCATTCTATTTAAAATTTTATTTTAAAATGACAATAAAGCTCATGACATGAACTAATATTTACATTTTATCAGTATCGATTAGACGCTAATACCTCAAAAGCATATTCCTTGAAAGGACAATGATAAACATTTAATTATTCCCTCATCTCTTCATTGGACAATTCATCATATGGCGTTCTTAGGCGCGACTACTTGAAACCATCCCAATCAAATATTGTTAACACAATAAATCAAAGTACGCTTCCACTTTTATTTCTCTATAATCAGCATGAGTTTAATACCCATTATGCATTTACGGTTTTGTTATAAACTGTAGGATTTGTGCCCTAGTCCAACGTATATAAATCCAATTGATATAATGTTTATCATTTCGTGGAATAAATAAATCGGCATTTTATTACTAATGTGTTGTAGTAATAAGTTAAGTATAATTCGATCTATATCA
>JAYMTP010005580.1:0-13183 GCA_036897365.1 Geranium brycei
TTAATAATGGTCAAAATTAAGAAAGAATCATGGTATAGTATATAAAAAAATCAGCTATAATATATCACCAAAATATATGGGATTGAGTCCAATTTGGACTCAACCATTAATTTTTGTACAATTACATTGTTACCCTTTTGATTGAATCAAATGACGATATTAAATTCAGAAATATCAATAATTATGACTTGATGCCACCGAAAAAGGAAAACAGATATGGTTCATCAATTATATGATCCAATAATTGTTATTAGTTTTTATTTTCTCATGTAAGGTGTGAATTCTTACTTGATTACAAGCCTATTATTTTGTGATATATACTAAATTGAGCTCACTTTAGTAATCACTTATTATTATTTTCTTTTTTAGATGATATGGTGTTTTCAATATCAATTTAATATAAAAAATAACAAACTTAAATCATGTGATATATTAATTTGAGCTCATTTTAGTGTTTACTTATTATTTTTTGTACGTTTTAGATTATTATAAGATGTTTATTACTTTTTAGTATCAATTTCATATAAAAATAACAGATTTAAATTATCATAAAACTTCAGAACTATTCTAACCAGACTAGGTTCATATTATCATAATCACTTAATTATTAGTAACAAATCTCATCTTCATTAATAGTAATTTAATCACATGTGCTTATAGTAAGAGCTGAACTAAATAATAAATATAATATTGTTTCCTTTGTTCTCAGTTCATTTTATGTTTTTTATTCTCTTCCTGTGGCAAAATTGGGTTTAACCTCTGTAGATTCTTCATTTTCTGCCAAGAAGAATGGTTTGAACACTCTATTCCTCTTTCAATCTCAGAATCGTATCTGGGTTTTGTTGCTGATTCTGATTTCTGATTCTGATACTAAATTGTGATTACATTGCATGATGACTGATTTGCTTATCTTTAACACAAATTACTTGTGATTTTTTTCCTTTTTGTGTTATGAATTGGCTTGCTGTTCTTGAAGTACTTCAGATTCTGTAGAGTGTAGCATATATCATTGTGATTGAAACATGGATTCTGGGTTAGGTTTAGGTTTGGTGGTTAATTATTTCTTATATGAAATTACACTCAGTCTTGACTTTTGTTGTTTGGGGTTTCATTTATTTGAGGGTTTCATTTTCTTTACTTGATTGAGTGAAATTAATGGTTAATGTTTGCTTATAGGTTTCTGTACTGAACTGATGGTTGAGTGATTTGTGGGTTCAATACAATGTTGGAGGAGATGGAGCTACCTTTGGGGCTTGTATTTGGGCTTTCAGCTGGATTCGGGATTGGAGTGCTTTTAGTAGTTCCTCTCTTATTGTGCATTAGGTGTCGAAGCTGTCGTCAGGTGGCGCATAAGAGCCCTCCGAGGATGGCACCGGTCCCCGTTCGTGTCAAGAAGGTTGATTCTAGTACCATGTTGTCGGGTTCTGGTCTGGAATCGCCAAGAACGTCTGATTGGATTGATATGCCTCTGTGGTTGGAAGGGCTGAGGAGTAAGGAGGTTGTTTCAGCTTGCGGAGTACCAAAGTATTGTTACAAGTATGTCCTCTTGTTGAACTCGATGCTGTATGTTTCTATAATGATAGAGATATGATTTCTTTTCTTAAATAAATGACACTGCCGAGAACTTTAGTAGTCTGCTATACAATTTGTTGATTTTTTTTCGGTACTTGATTTATATTCCCGAATTTCAGCTAGAAATTGGTTGTTATTTTGTTGATATTGGTTTTGTGTTTCAAAGATGTATTTGTGTCTTCGTGTGGATGGGGCGAGAATTAACCGCCTTCATTACGGTCACATATTACATTTTCTGCCTCTTTTAAGTTTGTTTTTGGCTGTCACTTTTGTTTTAATCTTTTGATGGAATTATTTCAGAGATCTTTGGAAAGCAACTTGTGGCTTTACCACGGCCATTGGCCAAGGGGCTTTTGGTTCTGTTTACAAAGCTCAAATGGTGAGTGGTGAGACGTTTGCTGTTAAAGTTCTGTCTACTGATTCAAAGCAAGGCGAGAAGGAGTTCCTAACTGAGGTAACAGAAATCAAAATAATATATATCCGACTCTGCAAGAAAAGAATATAAGTAATGTTGGGATACGCCGCTATCTGATAAATGGGATAGATATTCTCCACTTCGAGGATCTTGTATGACTAATAAGCTCTGTTGACCTCGTGCTTTATTCTTTTTTTATAAACTAAACTGCGAACACGTGAATTGTTTTTGGCTGTCAGGTTTTGTTACTTGGAAGATTGCACCACAGAAACCTTGTGAACTTAGTTGGTTATGCCGCTGAGAAAGGGCATCATATGCTTGCTTACGATTACATGAGTAATGGCAGTCTCGCTTCTCATTTATACAGTAAGAAACCAATCAACTCTCTGAAATTTCATTTTTCATGACAGTAAAATTCCATCTTCTTGGCAATATCAAATAATATACATCGCTCGTGGTCTCTTTAACACTTCTATATATTGCTCGTTTTCATAAACTGTTATGAATTTGTCGTTTTATTGGCAAGTCGTTTCTCATTCCTCAGTAAAACCCGGTTCTTAGGTGAGAAGCCTAATAAGGTTTTGAGGTGGAATTTGAGGGTTATCGTAGCTCTCGACGTGGCGAGGGGATTGGAATATCTACATTATGGGGTACGCTTTCATTTTTTTAAAAGGTTTCTATGGCGGAAACATATACATATATCGAATTTCTTATTCTGTGGCATTTCTTGCCATAACCTACAGGCTGTTCCTCCGGTTGTGCACCGAGACATCAAATCCTCCAACATCTTGCTGGACATGTCCATGAGAGCAAGAGTAAGTAACTCCACCCGTCTATGTTTGTTAATGTTTTCTATAGTTAGAATGATTCAAATAGATAAAAAAAATAAACTGGAAACTATTAGTTCTTGGACTCCAGCTGCTTTTTCTGTCGGTATTTCCAAGTTTTATTTTGGTTGATGCAGAAGCTTTTAATTTTATGTATTCCGAACAAAGTTGTTACTAGTGATGTTCAAGTTCCATTTGATTTGTGATTGATTCTTCTTTATGATTAAGGCCAATGTTCTAAAAACTCTAAGCGTTAGTCGGGCGAGAGGGCCTTATGGGGACTAATCGAGGATTAATGGGGATTAATTAGAAAATAAATTGGATTGAAGAATTAATCGGGGACTAATCGGACAAGTTGGAGATTTTTAGAACACTGGTTAAGGCTAAGATTTTTTTTGTCTCCCTAATAGAATCAATAATTTCTTGTTGTTCTCAATTCAACAGGTTTCTGACTTTGGACTGTCAAGACACGAGGCGATTAATCTGCACCCGTCCAATGTCAAAGGAACTTTAGGATATCTCGATCCCGAATATATATCATCGAATACTTTTACCAGAAAAAGTGATGTCTACGGTTTCGGAGTACTGCTCTTCGAGCTACTCGCTGGCAGGAACCCACAACAGGGCCTCATGGAATACGTAGAGCTCGTAAGTCCTCTATGTTTCCATTTCTCAATCACAAACACATTTGCATAATATTATGAGAAAATTGCAAAAAGGTGTCTTATTGTATGACACTTTTGCAAAAGGATGTTGTGTTGTTTGTTAATGACAAAAATGTGTTGTGTTGTTTGCATTTTTATAAAAATAGGAAGATATTTGGCCTGCGACTTTAGGATATCTGGTACCGTCTGGATATTTTTATAAAAGTGACAAAATTACCCTTGAAATTAAGGATTAAGACTTTTATAACATAATTTTACCTTAAAATAGTATAATTACAAAATTTGATCATACAAATTTTAGTTAAAAGATAAAAGCAGAAAAACTTTTAGAATATTTAATTTTTTAAGAAAATAATTTTATTTTCAGGGGTAATTTCGTCATTTTTAATAAATATACACATTTTGCAGCAAATTGCAAACAACACAACACCTTTTTACCATTAACAAAAAACACAGCACCCTTTTGCAAAAGTGTCGTATAATAATGCACATTTTGCAATTTTCCCTAATATTAGTTAGTGTTCTAAGAAAACGTAGAGTGCTAGTCAGATTGAGAGAGCTTCTTAAGGATAAATCAGACAAGTCGGGGATCTCTAGAACATTGAATTATTAGCATTGACTCTCTTCTCTTCATGTCACTGATGAATAAATAGGCGGCAATAGGTACAGAAGGCGAAGTCGGATGGGAAGAGATTGTTGATTCTCGTCTTGGTGGAAAATTTGACGCGACAGAACTGAATGGAATGGCTAGCCTCGCTTACAAATGTATCAACCGCATCTCCAGGCTGAGGCCGTCTATGAGGGACGTTGTTCACACATTGACTCGGGTTACTAAGCCGCGCAAGAAGCCTTATCGGGAAACCTTGTCCATCACCCCAGAGGAAGTGTGCATTGACATGGAGCAGCAAGACGACGCAGACTCTAGCTCAGCCATTGAAGACGGAAATGTATAAGCAGCACGCAACAGACATTTTCCTTACACGCTCGCCTGTATGAGTCTTTCTTCTGGTTTTTTTCAGGGAGTGGAGGTTTTAACAACCTGAGATTTTGTTTTTGAGCCTAAATAGTAAATATGAGATTGGCATTGCAGAACAGAACTATATGGAAATGATGATATTTTTTGTGCCTACTTTTGATACATTTTCTGGAGAAATGGGAATTTCATGTTATTGTGGGTAGATGCTGTACTTGAAGCTGAAAAGAGGACTAACTTTGCCTTGGAGGGTACATCTCCAAAACTACACTCTTTTTCCTTAGACTTGTTATTAAACTGGTGAACTGATCTAGACAGACGTGGTACTCTAACACTGTCTCTCACGTGCAGGTTAGAATGAAATGATCTGCATTTTGTGAGACTCAGTACGTGAGAACAACAATACAAGCGTATGTCACGCGAGAGTGCATGTAGAAGACATCCAGTCTCTTGTAAGCGGAGATCCAAACGTGTTACTCAGATGTGATATTCTAACCGTTATGACCAATGTTCTAAATTTCTCGATAATTCAATTTCACCGAGTTTTCACTTAGTCAAACATGTTTGAAATTGGTCAATTTTTATTTATATTTCTTTTACGTATGCTCTGAAACTATTATATGTATAGTTTGTGCTTTTGTTTTGATTTTATTAAGTTGTTTAAAAGTATTTTATTTTACTGAACATATTTCTGTGAATTATATATAATATTTATTTAATACAAAATTAGTTTTGCCAATTTCTTCTTAATTTTCAGAACTTCTTATTTTTTTTCTCTCCAATCCCGTGTTCTAGAGAAAAAAAGAATGATTCACAAGCGTACAAAACTACCAACAAAAAATTTCCTTCAACCTTACATAATCTCATAAACGAATACAATTCGAACATTATGTATATTTCAATGTCTTAAAAATCTGCGACTGGTTAATCCTTGATTACCACAATCAATTCTGAATTAATCTTCAAAAATCATATATGTCTACATATTACCACAAAGCAAGCAAGAAGAGCCCTAGGGTTAAGCAAATACAACTCGTCAACACTCTTGGACTCCTGATGATGATGATCATGACCCAACCCACCAGCCAAAGAGTCAAAACCCTCCAAACCCATATTCACCTTCTCCTCCTCACAACCCTCCACAGCCCTACGAACCCTCCCGGCAATCACTCTACACACCACCAAAGCCCTCCTCGCGGACTGATCATCACCGCCCCCTCCCGCCATCTCCAAGGCCCTCTCGCTCCTACAAGCCGTGAAAACCCCAAAGCCACCATGTTTGTGAGCGCTTATCGAGAACCCGCGTGTCAATATGTTGCACACGCCGCAGCCACGTAGCGTGCATGGCCGTGCATGGCCGTTCCTGCCGAGGGAGCACGCGACGGTGGCGGCGTGGAAGCGGAGGAGCTCGTTCCCGTCGGCCGTGCAGCGAGGGTGGTGGCTGGTGGCTCTGGTCTTCACGGCGGCTCGGTGGTCTTCGAATTGGGAGAGGGTGATTCCGGAGTTGTTGACTTGGAGGACGGTCTCGATTTGTGGGGAGAGATTTGATCCGCATATGAGTTCCACTATCTTTCTCGACGAGTCTCCTTCGGACAGCTCGGTGACTGCACGTACAATGTGACACGAGAAGGTTACTAATTGTGTATAGTTTTTTTATGTCGGCAAATTGTATCAAGATTTGGGCTCGACTATGTTATGATAAAGCAAGATAGCACCAAACTGGTGATTCTTTAAAAGTTCTTAAGATTATTGTATCAATAACGGGCTCAAAACACTCTTATGTAGAAGGGGTCCAATATTGACAATTGACTCCTACTGGAAGAGAGAGGTCCAACCGAAGTTGGAAACAAGGCGAGATACCGCAGCGTGACTCGAACTCAAAACATTTGGACCCAAGCTCAAGTGATTAACCAATTGGCCAAACAAGCGAGCGTAAACGAGTTAAATCGAGCATAATTTTGTTAGTTAGGTCTAGGTTCGGTTCGAGGAAAAAGGGTTCGTCTCGGGTTTAGAATATAATAATAAATAGCTCGAATTTGGTTTGACTTAGTTCGCTTTTGAAATACAACAGTCGAGTGGCTGATGGTGTATAATTTCACTTTTGTAAGAGGGGGTAAACGAGTCAAATCGAGCATAATTCTGTTAAGTCTCGGTTCGTCTCGAAAAAAAGTATTTGTCTTGAGTATCAGTGAGCTAATTATATGATGAAGCTCTCGAGCCTGGCTCAGAAATACACAGTCACATACCGAACTAGATTGCGAGTTTATCGAGTATTGATATATTTGGCTTGTTTATTAAACGAGTTCAACCTTAATCTCGAATTCAGCTCGAAATCAATTATAACGAGTGCGAACTTAATATTTTAACAAATTGAGCTAGAGAAGCTTATCAAGAACTCGATTCGTTTATACCTCTAGTCATTACTAGGTTTATGGCAAAAATGTATGGTAAACTATTTGAAATTCTTGCACAAAATATTACGGAAAATGAGTCACATATTCCAAAATTTTCTAAATAATTTTAATAACATGATTTCCTTAAAATCAAAATATATATTATATAATATAAAAATTTACATGTAGTATAATTATTTAATGATAAATCATTTTTTTCTTCTCTGTATAATTTTAAATTTAAAGAGTATTTTAGTTTTACTCTATTTTCAAGGTGTCATTCTTGCCACATATACAAGGTAGGCCCCAATAATTGCTTACAAAAGTGGAATAATACTCAAAGAAAAAGAAAAAAATAAATAGATTGCAAGTATTTGAATATTTCAAGATATTAGTCTTTGTAATCGGTTGGGACCAAATATCTCGGTTAAGTTTTCTCGTAAGATCAGTAATGGAGCGGCTCATAAGCTTGCTCGTTATGCTTCAGTCAATCTAGATTGAGATTTGGATAAAGGTTTTGTCCCACCGGACGTTGCTGTAATGATCAACCGCGAGTCACAGTTTTGATTTTTATAAATCTGGCTTTTAACCTTAAAAAAAAAATATTTCAAGATATTAGGGATATTGGGTTTTTTACCTGAATGATGAAAGTGATGATGCTCTTCAACAGCTTCAGAGTCCTTCAGATATGAAGATCCATTAATGTAGCAGCCTCTATCATGAAAACCCTTTGAATTCACAAAGTTACCAACATTGTATCTGTACCCAGAAGGGACTTTTGAGTTTGAAATTCTGGCACTGAGAGACCCATTCCCAGGGGTCCCCTTTCTTTTAAGGGTACCCCTAAAGCTCCCACCTTTTTTGTGACCAAACCCAGAAATCTGAAACTCCCAAGTGGATTCATTGACAGTGACTACTTCATGGGTCATGGGGTTGAGGATCTTGCTGCTGGCTACGGATTTGGGACTTGAACCTCCACTTTGCCTCTTGGTGTTGTGCCTCTTGCTGTGACTGATCAGATCTTTGAGAGTGATGGATTTGATTTGGTTTCTTGGATCATGAACATGTGAAGGCTCTGTCTTGCAGTTCAGAGACTTCCATAGAGATACCCAGATTGAAGGCATCTTCTCCTTCTTGATTGATTCGCTTCCCCTTTTTGATTGCCTTCTTTTGGGTATTTAAGGATTCTGAGAATGATAGAAACAGGAAAGTGGAGCAGAGAATTAATAGAGAAAAGCTAATTATGTGTCCTGTTGACCATTCTGCAAGTTATTATAACCAATTCAAATTATTGTTTTTAGATATATGCTGAATTGGTGGGCATCATTCAAATTTTGTCTAAATCAATCAAATCAACTTGAAACAGATCAACAAAGAAATCGAGCTGAATAGAATCGATTCCTTCTGATTTTAGATTTGATTTTCTTAAAATCAGCCAAGTTCGTTTTGGTTTGGTGTTGAACCGGTGCAAATCAAAACCGAATTACGAACACCACTAGGACAAAGCATCCGGTCTAAGAGGCTTGATATGATATGTTTGGATTTTGATGACATGATATCTGGATCTAGTCTTACGTTTATCTTGTCAAGGTAAACAACTTAATTTTGATGTTCTCATTCATTATTATTTCCAATTGCCAATTTGTTCCCGTCTAAATCTTTCTCGTTATAAAACTGATGTTTATAGAAGCTGACCTTAGGATAGAGAAATAGAGGTAGGAATATTCACACATTCAAACTTGTCGTCTCAATTAATAAATGTACCAATTAATCATAGATCAGTGACAGTCACTGAATTTTGAATTTTTTTACATCCATGCCCGAACTGATTTGGACAGACTATAAAGTCTCAATCTGCAACCACCACCGTGCCATTAACAATTATATACTTCCGCTGACCTGAAAATTCCTCTGACGTGTGTGTTTGTGCATGCATTTTTTTAAAGACCTGTTCCTAATCATGCCTAGTATGGATCCCTGATAAGAATCACCAACATCAATATGTAGTAGTGTTCTAAAAAAATATAGCTAGTCAAATAGGTAAGATCTATGAGAAACTAGAGATTAATCGGATTAAATGGTGACTAATAAAAAATTAATAAACTACTAATGAGATTTTTCGACTTGATACATGCAATACATGTTTGTTCCAGTGTTTTAAACAGAACGCGGTAAGCATTAATTGAACAAAAATGACATTTTGAGGACTAACTGAAATATAATTGAATCAAAGAAGATTAACAGATAACTAATAGTTCTCTAAAAAAACAGATAACTAATAGAAAAGTAAGCAAAGATTAATGCAACAAGTTAAAATTTTTTAAAACATTGGTTTGTTATCTGGGATTCTTCATGAAATATGATGATATTTGACAGGCATGACCAATTAAGAGATGCTTTACATGCCTTGCACATCAGAGAATAATTTCAGCTGCAAAGACCATATGCCCTAGATAATAAGCATCATATAATACTAATCTACATAAAATTATTATTTGGTGCCAAATAATTCATGTCACATGTTTATATTCCTTCGTCGTGTCTCTTTGTAGTGCATGTATCCTACTTGGCCTGTAACATGACCGAGGTGATACTATAATCTATTCTCTCATGCGGTCAACACATTATCAGAAAATCACAAATTCTATTGCACAATTTCTGACTTTTAATTGTACTTTATAACAAACATTAACTTAGTTAAGTTTAAATGGCTAAACTGAAGATGCTAGGAGAACTACATCTAAAATCATATGAAATTTTATGAAATTTTAGCATCACATATTCAATATCACAGACGAACTTATAAAGACAAAGATTTGCTATGTAGCAATCAAGTTTATGACAGTCTAATCTTCCAATCGTCAAAAGGGACAATATGACCAGAACAAAGCATTTCCAGAAAACACCATGTAGTCTTTTTTATCAACAGAAAGCAACATATAATTACAACTATGCAGTGCTAGCAAACATGCATTGGCTTAGAAAGTAAAATATGAAGAGCCAAGGACAGATGCGTGATTCCTACCCAAGTTGCGTCCGCGGAGGCACTCAAGGTCCATCACTTGCGAGTGATCCACAAAGAGATTCACCTGAACAAGAAGTTGCTGAGCCATAACGATTCATGACAGAAGTGCATCATTCGTGAAAGAATTAGAGTGAATCAGTTTCTTACCTTGGGGCCATAACGATTGATGAACCACTCGGACATTTTTCCATTAGATGCTTCAAACATGGTCTTCTCCACGCCTAGGCGCCCGATAACCTTTGCAATTATGTCTGCCCGTATAGAGTCAGCTTGGTTGCAGACATCATCGGCGTCAATCATTATCATGTCTGCCCCAGCTTCCAAACATCTCTCGGCCCTTCGGATCAGCAGATCGACATCTTCAACGAATTCTGGAGAGTGGGAGGGGAAGCAAATTCATAATCTTTTATCTTTCCTCATAAATCAGAGTAAAGGCAAATTGGTAGTTGCTTTCTGTGAAAACTAGACTTCTCTACATGTAGTGCAAATCAATCATTTCCATATATCCTTAACACAAAGCACTTAAATTTCACATCACTCTTACATAATGGTATCAGCAAACAGATGCACCGCCATAAACCATGGGTACATAACGCTAGGCGCTAGTCAGGTAGAGAGGGCCTTTTAGGGCCTAGTCGGGAATTAATCGAAAAATAAATCGGATAGAAGGATTAACTTGGAATTATATAGGATTAAGAGCCGAGGATTTTTAGAACACTGGTTATGATGGTCATGGAAGACCATGCGTGCGAAAAGGCATCCATAGCATTTCAAGGCAAAATTGTCTCAGTAGCCCCTACATAATGCTACAAAGTAGATTATATACAGTTTGAAATATAGTAGCAAACATCTAAAGCATTTTAAGGCAAATTTGTCTTGGTAGCACACCCATGATGCTACTAAACTAAAGAGACTACATAGGGTTTGCAATTTAGTAACACAATTAACCCGTTCTGCCAGAAGTTGTTCACCTGGTTTCCAGCAGATGGGTTACACAAATACGTTTTTTATAAACCTATTCAGCAAGTCTACATATACCGAATGTGCATCTATAAGCCTAACCACTTAATTGCACATAAGTACACGTGATATATTGCTGAGCTAACATGTCATCACACTTCATACTTTTGCTAACGTGTCTGGCTCATATGGATATGTGGAAATGTGCACTTTATACACTGTATGTTCTAGTATCACAAGATTTATTAAAGAAACATGCCCAACAAGTTACTTAACTAAAATGGTCTGCTTTCCATACCAGAAGATCGTGGTGCCGGGACTATATAGGCACCATATGCTCTATCGCCCCTTGTTGGCAAGTCAGACTTGTTAAACTTCACTGCAAACAAAGGCTTGGCTCTCAGACCACTGCTCTTGATCATGCGTATATACCTTAAGAGAGTTTCTTCAGGAACTCGAAGGGAATCCACGTTCAGCTCAACCGTGTCAAACCCTAGATTCTTGCACTCCTGAAGAACAACAATGGTAAAAACATACCTAACTATTTCTTGAAACCATTAGCCACTTGAAAAATCCATCGACTTCTTACCTCAACGTAATCTTTGAAAGCGGATGGACCTTTGTGAAGCAAATGTTCAGCCCAGTCGCCTGTACTCACATATACATCGTGTTCATGGGCCAACTTAACCACTTCTTTGATGTACGGCTTCGACATCAAACTGTGAGAGCCTCCAGAGAACTTCAACCCATCAACAAACTGACCCATTGTCTCAAAAACGTCCTGTTAAAGACAACCACATCCGACCATTGGTAAGAGACTGAAGACTTGGGTTGTCCTTGAACAACCATGACCTCGCCTCAATAACCAAAACCATAGTGAAAGCATTAATCACAGTCAATTCACAAGATTTTTGGGCAGCATTGTCAATCACAAAGGAGAAAAAACTTGGGAGCTAACAAAAAGTACAAACTCTTTTTAGATCACAATTTTCCGCCCCTCTAAATTCTAGTTCAATTTTAGCTTGTGTTCTCACAAAATGTAACCTCTGATGAGTGTAAGAGAGTTGAGCTTTCAACAAGCCGTTCGACCTCAATTTGTTAAATATTCAGCTATACTTGTTATAAACAAATTCGAGCTGAAATCAAGCCCAAGGTTGAGCTCATTCACACACACTCAAGCCTGATTAATTAACTATGAACTGAATGTGATCCCCAAGGTTGGGTTCATTTAGAGACGCTCGAGCTCGATTTGTTAAACATTAGATTTCCTCTTGTTATAAACAAATTCGAGCCAGAGGATGAGCTCATTTAACAAACGAGCCAAATCAAGCTCAATCTATCAAGAATCGATAGGTTCGCAAGCCGGCTCATCTAGAAATCGTCTTTTCTAGACTAACTCGAGCTTAACTGTATAAGCTTGTTCGAGCCCAAACCGAACTCGAGCCAAGTACTTTCACTTCAACTACACTAACCAGTTCCACATCATGATCTCTCAATCTAATTAACCTTTTTCTCTCAAACTCCAAATCACAAACAATTCACAAGCACAGTTTCTCACATCAGTACAAAATAACTTCCAGTTCAGCAGAGGAATTGAAAAAAACACAATCAAAACAAAAATGAAGATAATAAGCGCATCGATTTTTACCAGATAATCAATTCATAAAGAAGAGGAAGAGAAGTAGAAAACGATACCTGAAGTAGGCTTTGGGAGAAAGAGTAATGAGGTCCTCGGAGCTCAGTGACGCCAAATCTGCGAGGCTTCTCGGGACGATCTTCGTCCTCGGCGAAGGTCTTCCATCTGCAAGCCGCCATCTCCGAGCCTCCAAGCTTCAGCACCTCTCAAAATCCCCAGAAACTTCGAGCAATTTGATCTGGAAATGAAAATTGCAGAGAGTGACCGATTCTGGGTTATGAGAATTGGAGAAGAAGAGTGTGGCTGTTTCTAGAAAGTCGTGACACGTGTCTCTTGTTCGCGACGTTTCTAAATTTTTCCCCACATCTAGTGCTACATTTTATTACACCTAATGAAATAATATTTTTATACTTTAATTACATTTTTTTCTTTTTTAGTGTTTGAATATTTTTACTGACAACATATTTTTAAAATGTTTAAAATACTTAAACTGTTTCTGGTTCAATTGAAAAAAAATCTCGCCTTCAGCTACGCTTCCAACCATGCTACCGAGCCGGAGCTTCTCTAGTGGGCTAGAGCTCCTACGCCATCTACATCCTTCTTTATCGTGAGTACACAATCCTATTCCGCTTTTTAATTGATGGGAAAAGACTAATATGTCATTATACAAACACAATTAGAGAAAACTTGTATACAATAAGAGTATAACTATAATTT
>JAYMTP010005581.1:0-13182 GCA_036897365.1 Geranium brycei
ACTAATTTTGATCAAACATTTTAAAATCTCTCGCTCAGTGTTGACAAAAAACGAATAGGTTCGGCTTAAATCGGTCATCTCCCACCGCTCATCACCATGTTCGACCCGCCTCACCACCGATTGAATCTATAAATTATTATAATAGTCTATTAATTAAATATTATAATAAGAGAACAAAATAAATGTGTAAAATTATTTTATTATTAAAATAATAAAAAATAGCGTTTGATGTGACAAATAGAGATAGTTTTAGAGATTGAGTTGGAGAGGGATAGAGATAAGGACTTACTTTTTGTTAGTGATTGTGTAGTAAGTAATAAAAAAATGAGAATATAATTGGAGATGCCCGATGTCATTTCTAATTATAATGTTAAATTCTTCAATCATTTTATATAAACTCAGATCACCAACAATATCATGTTTTATGTCATTCTATAGAACACAACATATACATGTATAACATGTTTAAATATTTCATTGCATATATATATATATATATACACGACAAAACAGATGCTCATATAATGGAGTAACTAATTTATGTATAGAAATTGCAAAAGTTAGGAGCCTAATATCTCACATTTGTAAGTAATACCTATGTTAGAAAACTTATCTTGAATTTTTAATGTTTACATTATTAAAAATTAATTGAAAAAAATATTCTTTAAACAAAAATTACACGTAAAAATTAAAAAAATATATATTTTAATTAAATTTATTTCATGGAAAATTATGTCATTTAAAAAAATGTAGTTTACATGATATGCATGAACCCATTTTTGGTATGTTTTGACGAAAACAAACTTAGTTCACAAACACATTACAAAAATAACATAATACATAACAAACTTTTACAATTATTCCCGGAATAAACTAACACACAACTTGATCATATGTTTGAATGTTTCATTGCATGTATAAAACATAACAAATACACAAATCACTTGATCGATCATAAATATAAAATATCAACGTTTATAATTGGGTTGAAACAAAAAGGATTATATGTAAAAGAAGATTTGGTTGAGGATCCATAAAAATGAATGCATTACATTGAGAGACATTTGGTCAACTCATCAAGGCCTAATACAACAATTTATGTACGTTAATATCTTCTTTTTCTTCTGCACGTCAATCAATAATGGATATGTTAGAAATTAGTATTAGGAGGTATTATTGATATTTGGATAATTTTTATTTTCCGTAAATATTCATCTCATTGTTCATTGTTAATTTATAACAAACTGAGCGGTATCTCTTGATTAATTGGAATCATTGTAACTATTAAGGAGAATTATAGATAAATATATATAATTATACACATTTTTCAATTAGCTACATCTAAAGAAGATTTATGTCATTTGGATACACCCAAATTTTTTGGACACCATTAACATTTTTGGATGGAAAATGTTAAGTGATAGTCTGAAATACACTTTGACTAAAAATTTAATTTTAAGATTAAATTTTTATCCCAGGGCATTTTTCGTCTTTTTACTTTCAAAATTAACATTTCCATCCAAAAACTTAACAAGTATGAATTCATGAAACTTGAGTGTATCCGAATGACCAAAATCTCACCCTATTTACCCTATAACTCATCCACACCCATAAAACACTACTGGGTATCGAGCAATGGCCTCATGTCAAGAAAGATCACCCTAGACCATTAGACCAAGTAGCAGATTCGACCAAACTCTTAATTAAGTGTAGGTAAGTGGAAAATATGTATAATTAGGTGTACATATATGTATGTACTTTTCCCTTATTATTAATTAGTTAGTGTGATGATTTTGCTGACATATCAGAGAGTCACCGCTCAGGGCTGAAACGTTTGGTCTTGGAATTCAAGGGCAGAAAAAATCCTAACCCATAGTACCTAAATGTTTGGGCCTAATTTGAGCCACCCATTATACTAGAGTTTCTTGTTATGTTTCTCATTAGGTACCGATATAGAAGTATATATATTACTTTTGTAACCTTACTGATTTAATAAGTAATTATCTAACCGATAGTTCTCAATAAAAATTCATCTCTTATGTATATGGATGAAATCAACACATTGTCCACGAACTACATGACTTTGGTGTGCTCGCTAGTTTTATTTTATTTTAATTGTTTTTAATTTTCGCACATATATTTTTCTTGTTAGAATAGCAGAGTCATCATGATATGATTAAACTAATCAAATAATGGAAATAAATGATAAATGAAGGGAGATAATACGATCTTACAATTGAATCGTCTTGTTGATTAGGAGCAGGAGGGCCCAAGCCGGTGCCACCAGGGTGTTGGCTGGCGGCAGGGTGGCCGGCGGGCAAGCCGCCATTGATCATCTGTTGCTTATGTTGCTGCCTATCAGCTCGAACTTTTTGGAAAACGACCGTGTAACTTGTGTCTCCCGAGGCATTTTGATCCCATGCCCCAAACTGTGGGATTGGTGTCCAACCATTCTTGCTGTCACAGTTTCCCAATTTCTATACATAAATGAATCATTCCGATTGTATAAGTTATTTATCCAAAATTATTTCAATTTATTTTATATTTTCTAAAAGGGATTTAAATCAAAACAAGATGATATGATATAGAGATTTGATATAAATAAATAAAACATTTAATTAAGATAATTTTGATATAAATTAAAATGCAATATATTTTAGGTAAGTATGTTTTATATTTCTTCTATCAACAAGATGTATATCAAGATTTGAATTCATCTATATTATAATGAAGCAATACATCATCAAACTTACAATCTCCCATCATTTTGGGATATATTGAGGGTTTAAGGTGCAAAACATTCATCTTGGTTCTAGAAAGACCATTTCTTGACTCGAACACGAGCGATCACAATGTAACAACCTCATGCTTGCACCAAGGTTCATGATCATTGAACGGAAAAAAGAAACGTAAACATATACATTTGAGAACTTTACCTCTTGCTTCTTTTTGCCGGCCATGAATATTCGATGGGGCACGATAGATTGAAGTCAGAGAAGCAGATTGAACCCGATCTCCAATAAATATTTGCTCCTAAATTTGAGGATTTTGGAGATGAATTTCAATTTTTCCAACACGGGCATTTGAAAAATTGTGTTGGAGGAGGTTTTGCTTCTATGCCAAGTAATTGATGGCTCTAGAATTGCCCAACCAAGAGATTTACTAGGGCTTCAAATTTTGGAAATATGTTAATTACTCACTCCTTTATGTCATTATAATTGGACATTTCCATAAAATCATTTAGATTCTCTGTCCGATAGGCTAGTTCTTGAGGTTTACATTAATTCATTGGAATGTATTAATCGTATGCAATAACTAAAAGAAATAAAGGGATAATTCTCGTCCAATAATAGACATTTAACATATATTTTCGAAAAGTCTACTTTTGGTCTTCATATTTTTAGTAAAATAATAGTAATGACCTTGTTAATAATAAACTATTTTGAAGAATAATTCAATGAGTAAATTGAAGTGATTATAATGAACTTACTTCATGACATATATATAGGTTGTCGCGATGTTAAGGACAAGAGTACACATTTTTGTTTGAATTTGAAAAACAATATGAAGTCGAAACATCCTAATTTAGGTAGCTAAGCGTGAAACCCTCCGAACCTTAATCTGAAAAAGAAAGATTTAGGTGAAGACTTTTTCCACATGTTTCAAACGGTAACATTAGCAACGTGCAATTTTTCCTCAATGATCCTCTGTTACTCTGTTTTTGTTACCTTTTCTCTTACAAGACAAAAAAGAAAGGCCAAAATTGATGAAAATAACCCCTTAGGGTTCACATCTTCCTCCACCCTCCCTCTCCCTTCCCACCATGGGAAATTGTTGCTCCGGTAACTCGGATCCCCCGACAGAGACCTCTAAGGCAGAATCAGCTCCTAACAACAACAATAATAGTAATGGTCCACATGAAGGGGCAGGCACCCCTCCTCGGACCCCAAAACAGTCCCCAGGCACTTCTAATGGCAAGAACGCCCCCAAAGGAGGCGTTCCAGTAGGCCCAGTCCTAGGGCGCCCTATGGAGGATGTCAAGGCGACGTACTCCATAGGGAAGGAGTTGGGCCGCGGTCAGTTTGGGGTCACGCATTCGTGTACCCATAAGGCAACAGGTGAACAACTGGCGTGTAAGAACATCGCCAAGAGAAAGCTGGTGAATAAGGAGGACATTGAGGATGTGAGAAGGGAGGTCCAGATCATGCATCACCTAACGGGTCAAGCGAACATTGTGGAGCTCAAGGGAGCGTTTGAGGACAAACACAATGTTCATTTGGTGATGGAGCTGTGTGCCGGAGGCGAGCTCTTTGACCGGATAATTGCCAAGGGGCATTACACTGAGCGAGAGGCCGCGTCTCTGCTTAGAACGATTGTGAATATCGTGCATACTTGCCATTCCATGGGTGTCATCCATAGAGATCTCAAACCTGAGAACTTCCTTCTCCTTAGCAAAGATGAGGATGCCCCTCTCAAAGCTACTGATTTCGGTCTCTCCGTATTCTATAAGCAAGGTAAACTACATTTCCCAACCTAAATACACAATACACAATAATCTCTTACTAAATTCTTTTCTTCTATGTCCCGTTATTCTAATGACAGGCGAAATATTTAAAGATATTGTCGGGAGTGCGTATTACATAGCACCAGAAGTGTTAAAGAGAAAATACGGACCAGAAGTTGACATATGGAGTATTGGGGTCATGTTATATATTCTACTAAGTGGTGTTCCTCCCTTTTGGGCAGGTATACATGTAATTTCGGATTTCCTGCCTTCTTTTCTACACATTTTTGTGTTCAAATTGAAACTCAATTTTTTCAGAGTCGGAGCAGGGAATATTCAATTCAATCCTACGAGGCCACATTGACTTCATGAGTGATCCTTGGCCGTCAATTTCCCCCTCAGCTAAGGATCTTGTTCGAAAAATGTTAAATTCAGATCCCAAGCAAAGGTTGACCGCTTTCCAAGTCTTAAGTAAGTCTTATTCGTATTTGTCGCTACAAAAACTAAAAAAGATCTAGAGATGATTATAAATAAGTGATCTTAATTTGACGTGTTTTACCATTAACTACACCTGATTAAAAAAATGTTTTTTTAGCTCACATAAATTTCATTTTTTTTACATCTTGCTCTAACTTTGTTAAAATTTGGACGGAAATTTTGTTTGAAATGTAGAACGTCAAAAACGCGGTCAACTAACCATCAAATTTTCAAATAGACATCATTCACTCTACTTCAATTCAACTTCTTTCACATTCTTGGTTTGATTTCGTTTTTGGTGCTTCATTGCAACCATTAGAGTATCATTCAATATTAATTGAACTCTAAATCCATTTATATGTATATAGAGGACTAATCAAATACAAATTAAGGTAGAAATACATACCGTCTGAACCAGTAAAACTTGAGTGTAAATTGGTAGAACGTAATGGACCCGGTAGAAAGTGAGTATGAACTGTAGAACGTGATGGACCCAGTAGAACCATGAAAATAATCGTAGTAGAACTTCATTCCCACGTGTCACACGCTGGGACAAATCGCGCGTAGATCTTGAGCGATCCATTGACTGGTAGAAGTTCAGACGTTCGGACATTCTACCAGGTTTGTATTGAAATGCATCCTTATGTATATATGTGTGTTTTGGACCTGAATTTCATTCACAGGGTTCACTTGTAGTTGTGGTTGCTAATTTGAGCACTTTTTCTTTCAAGTTTCGTGATGAAAATTGAGGTACTTAACCTGAAAATGAAAAATTAAACATACAAAATAATGAACAGAAGCATGCAATATAATTCTAGAAACAATTGTGTTAGCCTTAAACCCTTAAATTTCGTAAAAAAAATTCTGACTTTTTCGAGTTGAGTGTGTTTTCGACTTTTTATATTTTATAAAAAAAATCCCATAAATTTTTTAACCAAATCAAAGTAAAATTTATGAGTAAAATTTAGACAAGCTCAAATTTTATTTTATAGTTATGTGTGGTTAATTATAAAACACGTCAAACTAATAGCAGTAATTATTCCAAAAATCTATCATATGTTTATATTGAATGGGTGACATAGAATATGTGTTTAATTATTAAATAATATATCGTATTTGTGTTTAATGATTTATAGACCATCCGTGGATCAAGGAGGATGGAGAAGCGCCCGATACGCCTCTTGACAATGCTGTTTTCGGAAGGCTCAAGCAGTTCAGAGCCATGAATAAGTTCAAGAAAGTTGCTCTTCGGGTACTATTATTTAGTCCTTACACTTTGCTTTATTACAATTTAATCTTATAACAATTTAAATTTACCTTATTTTCCCTGTCAACTTCGTTTTATTAAATTTGTACTTCAACCATCCGAATTGTTTCAATCTAGTCTTTAAATTAAATTTATTTTAATTTTTTCTTTACTTGAAATGAGTAGGTGATTGCAGGATGCTTGTCGGAAGAAGAAATCATGGGCCTGAAACAGATGTTCAAGGGTATGGATTCAGACAATAGTGGGACAATTACACTTGAGGAGCTTAGGCAAGGTCTCTCCGAACATGGTACCAAGTTGTCCGAAGGTGAAGTAGAGCAGTTACTAGAAGCTGTGAGTTTTGCTTCTTATTTTTTCCCATGTTTTTCTCGTTGATTACAATAACAACCCTCACGAAAGTCTTGATTGAAAGAATTCATGATACCCATGATTTTATGTTACAAATGCGGGTTGGCAGTCGGTGAGGGTGTAAATTATAACTATTAAAATATGATATCATGTTAAATTCTGATTTAAGTATGAGATCGAACTTATAAACATAGATATGTCGTTGTCTCGTGGGGTGTATGTCTACCTCTGCCAAGTTTTGATATTATGTTAAAATCAGTGTTCTAAAAATCCCTAACTTGTTCGATTAATTCCCGATTAATCTTCTATAATTTTTTATTATTCTTTCAATCTGATTTATTTTCTGAATAATCTCAAAAGGTCTTCTCCGCCTAACTAGCGCCTAGCACTTTTTTAGAACATTGGTTAAAACACAATCCACCTAAATAACCAAACTTTATAGGCCCGTAAATATAGATCTATAACCACAGAGCTCCGATATTAGATTAAAATTTGTCTACGTAACAAACCCAACTATAGGCATAAATGGGTTGTTGGCTGGTGATGCATAGATCTATGACCATCAAAGTGTGACATCATATCAAAGTCGATATATCTAGAAGACCAACTTATACGCAACTCAAAGCACTAATCAATTGATGACGAGATCATATCTTCTTGAAGCGGGATACTAATATGTTTGTGTTTATATAAATATGTTTTGTTTTTTTTTCTATTGAAACAAGTCATGTATAAATGTTATTAACTTTTTTCTTCTTACATTTTTATAAATGAAAAATAGGCCGATGCAGATGGAAATGGCACCATAGACTATGATGAGTTCATTGCGGCAACAATTCACATGAACAGGATGGACAGAGAAGATCATCTTTACACGGCCTTTCAATATTTTGACAAAGATAACAGCGGGTATGTTTCAAAATAAGTGTTTGCAAGTTATAAAAAAAATAGAGTTATTTCATTTTTTTAACCTACCATTTGTTTATTTTGTATGACAAATATAGATTTATCACAGTGGAAGAGTTAGAACAAGCTCTAAAGGAATACAACATGAAAGATGGAAGGGACATAAAGGAAATCCTTTCTGAAGTTGACTCTGACAATGTAAGTATGATAGAAAGTTTGGAGTATAACATTTTTATTTTTTATGATTAGATAGTTTACTGGTATAAGACTGTGACATTCAGGTAAAAAGTAATAATATGTGTCAAATTATTGTCAGGATGGTCGGATCAATTACGATGAATTTGTGGCCATGATGAGAAAAGGAAATCCTGAGGCGGGAAATCTTAAAAAGAGGCGAGATATAGTTGTTGAATAACAGTTTTATTTGGAAGAAACGAGAGAGTTGACGATATATATTAGCATGTCGGAAAAAAATATACTCGATACATGCACGTCGACCCGAGTGAAGATTAAAGTGTATTGTATATTAGTTGTTGAAATACTTAGGAGTCGAGGGAAAGGAGAAAATCATTACCAAGTTTTAGGGTTATGACATTTCTATATTTGTCAAACATTTTGCTCTTTTGTGACATAAATTGTTGTAACCTATTTGAAAATGCAAATATGGGTTGACAAGGGCAAAATGTTAATTAATACTTAGGAATCAAAATGGGTGATTTTCAATGTATTGGTCAGTTGTTCAACTATTAGAAATAGTTTTGATTATTAGCATAGCTTTTTTATCAAATATTTCACGTTGTTACTAATTCCCATTAAATCATGTTTGGTTGTAGTGGAGAAATTTTTTATTATTCGTATTGTCAATAATAATAATATCATTAAAAATACAGTGTCCATTTCTCTTATTTCATCATATCAAGATGTGACAAAAAAATACATTTTAGTTTATTCTGTAACTTTATTTTGTCGACAGGGTAGGATATTGTCATGTCAAACCCTGATTTTAAATCAGGAAAAATAATTCGATAAAATGATAAAAATATTGTGTATGTTAGGTGGTCAAATCTTATTAGTCAAGTTTATTAATCTTTTATATATAATATGTTATTTTCAAAAAAGAAATCCAGACTTTCTTATATACATAGGTGATAACGTGAATGAGATAATATTGTAGTAAATCCCACCATCACTAATTCATATTAACTTACTTACGTGTTTGGTCGAGTATACCTAATTGTAATTATCTCTCGTTTCAATAAATCCAGCATGTCATAGCAAACAAGCATATGTTATTGATTTTGTAGTAAATATGAAGTATGGGAAGAGTATAGGAATTAAATAGTTGTTTTAGAAGCTTTCCTAGCAAGAATGGCCCAACAAAGCAACCTATAGAAAACAAAGAAGGCAAACATGATCCCAACATTCATCAACCTTGTGTCCTCCTCCAGCCCTCTGCTCCTCAGCACATCATTTCCTGTTGTCAAGCACCCTCCCCCCTCCTCCTCCCTTCGCCAGGAGTAGCACTCGCCTCGCCCGCTCCAATACTCGTTCGTCAACAACGAGTCCAGCGGATACCTGTTAGTCATATTCAAAGTATTTTGTCAGTAAAAAATAAGTATTTAGTTTTAAATAATAAACATTTATGACTGAAACAGATAATAAAAAAAAGGTGATATACTTTCACATTCTAGTACATGCACTGGCGTCGAAAGTTAAATTTTGTGAATCGTAAATCGTAAGTCAAATTAAACGAGTTCAGCTTAAGGCTGAGCGCTTTAGGCCAAATTAGCCCCTAGCCGATGTATTTTCTTATATAGGTTTAAAATGTACCAATGTTTAATCTGTGTGATTTGTATAAGGTAGTTCCCTCTATTATAATCTTCTCATACTAACGAATGTCTCACATATTATTTTAAGTTGAATCACATTAAGAAGGGGAAAATAGTAAAAATGATGATTTTTTTCAAAAGAAAATTATCAGTTTGAATTATACTAATTTATTTTATGGTTGATTCCCGATTACCAAGGCACTCTCCTCTAACTAGCACGAACTATTTTTTAGAATATTGCATATCCCCATCATATTTGATTTATTTTTCATTCTTAATTCTAGACTCACATAACAATAAACGACTCCCAAATAATTTGAAATCGAATGAACCGGGTTATTCACTCAAGTCTGGATCAACTCATACTAATAAGTGAGTCATATATAATTTGGATTTAAACCAAACAGAGAATAGACCGAGTTTATGAAGCAACCTGTATACGGATACGTAGTACATAAACATCCAATATCTTGGAATGTTATCCTTGGGAATGAAGTATCCAGAGAACAAAAAGAAAGCTCCGAGCACTGTACATATCAACGAGTTGCCGGAGATAAAATCCGGCGACACGGCGCTCAAGAACATCACCAAAGAGCTGGCCATCAACACGATCAGCCACACCACGAACGTGAAGAAGGCGAAAGCCGCGATGGAAGGATTCAAGCCAACGATCCAATAGACCGGGAGTGCGAACAGGACTGCGACCGCGAACAAGAAGGGCATGAACACGATCGTGTTCGCAGTCATGTAGGAGGAGATCCGGTAGGCCCCTCGCGACGCCTCCTTCATGAGCACGCGACGCTCCTGGAGGTAGATCGGGAGCGCCTCGACGGTGGAGGAGAGGAGGAAGCTAAGGCTGAAGGCGAATAGCCCCAACCTCTCCGTGATCCCGCCCTTGTCTCCTCGCGTGTTCACGTACACGCTCGCCAGCCCGAATCCCCCCACCAGGGCCTGCATCGTCCTTGCCAGGAGCAATTGTTTCGTCCGGTAGATGATTTTCAAGAATCGGAAGCACAGGAACGTGATTTCGAGAATATGACCGTTGGGAGTTCCGTTTGAGTCTCCATCCCGAGACTCTGCATCCTCCCAGGAAATCTGATCTGGATGTAGGTACGCTGGATCTGAATCAGGGTCCTGGTTTGGGATCTTGGAATTGGAATCCACGAGGTTTTCGAGGATTTCCATGGCGAACTCGAGGGGGTTCAGCTGGGTCGGGATTTGGAAGCCTATTTTGGTTATGATTTCTTCCAGAGAATTTAAGGTTCCATGGAAGGCGACAACGCCGCGAGAGAGGATAAGGAATTTGGAAATGTAGCGGAGGATTCGGTATCCAGGCTGGTGGATGGAGAGGATCACGATCCTCCGTTTCGTTCTCGCCATGGAGCATAGAAGCTCCGTGACCTGGAGAGCCGACGTGCTGTCCAATCCAGACGTCGGCTCGTCAAGGAGCAACAACTGAGGATCGTGGATCAGATCCACCCCAATCGAGACCTGTAGAAAAAAAGTAAAAAGTGTCGAGTCAAAATAGACGAGGAGAAATAGAAAAATGCATTCTACATATAACACTTTTAGGTGTTGTGTACTATGTTAATGGTAAAAAAATTGTGGCAAAATTTGTCTCTTTTACAAAATGTATGTAATTTTACAAAATTGATGAAGTTACTCGTGAAAATAAAACAAATTAAAAATTTATATTTTTTTCTTCCAACTATAAGTTGTATAATACAGTACCCTTTTTCGTTCTCCGCCGGAGATCCCTCTCTTCTCCTCGTCCCCGACGAAATTATCGGCCACGTGGACGAGGCCAAGCTCGTGCATCAAGGTCTCCACCCTCTCCTCCTTGTCCTTGTCGTTGGCATCCCCGAGGCGGAACCTCGCACTGAACATGAGCGTCTCTTTCACTGTGAGCAATGGTAGCAGGTCGTCCTGTTGCGGGACGAACCCGCACACCCTGCGAAGAAGCTCCGGGCGGGTCATGGGGCGGCCGTTCACATAAATGCTCTTCGGGTCAAAGTCCCCGTCCTTGACCCGCCCCGATATGGCTTGTAGCAGGGTTGACTTGCCAGTCCCGCTGGGGCCCACCACGGCAACGATCTCGGAGCTCCGGGCGGAGAAAGAGACCGACTTGAGGATGTGGGTCGGTTTCGGTTTTCTGAAGAGGTGGTGGAAAGTGGACTTGTGGGGGTGGATGGAGTAGGAGAGGTTTTTGACCGTTAAGGAGTAGGGTTGGTGGTGGTGTGGTGGAGGCGGAGAGGAGTGGTAGAAGGTGGAGGAAGGGCTGGTGGTGGACTCGTCGGGGGAGTTGGAGGGGGAGAAGAGGATCACTGAGTCTTCCTCGCCGTTGCTGGGTCGCTGGTGGAAGCAAGTTGCCATTTTGGTTGTTTGTCAAGTGAATGACAAGGTTTTGAAATGGGTTTTGAGGGATGCGTTGGATGGTTCACCAACCTCAACCAAGCTGATGGTGGAACAAAGTTTTGGACTTTGGTTGGTCAACTACTTGTTAACAAGGTGTTGTCAAATGTTGATGGCATTTGGTCATCTACACAAATATGCACCTCCTTCCTTCCTTAGTACATCCTACTAATTCTTTTGTTATTCTTGTGCATTATCACTCCTTAGTGGTCCAAATATACATATATCAGAAAAAATATATAAATAACTATCCCAAATATGGGCTATTTCTACTTAATTATAACTTAAACCCAGCGGCAATTTGGATCATTAAGAAAATGTTAATTTAAGTAAAAAAATGAAAATACTCTTAAACTAAAATCTAATTTTAAAATCTAAAAACAAAAAAAAAGTAATTTTTAATTTAAAATTAAATTTTTAATCAAAAGACAGTTAGACTTTTCACTTTAAACACAGTTGAAATAGCTATATATATATCATATTAAACATAAGAATATTTTAATATTTATCACATTTCACGTCCTAACAAAAAAATATTAATAAATAACATTAATATTCTCAAAATTACATACTCCAACAGATGGTATGAAATTGTGTAATTCCCATTAATTCAGTTTTTAGAAACAATGCCTATTAGGATAGATTTGGTTTAAGGAAGCCTATTCAAGTATAAATATTATTTTAAGTACAAATATATGAATGATTTTCGGCCACTAGATAAAAATAAATAAATAATATAGATATGTGCTTACTCAATGACTTAATTATTAATAACTTGCATTTTATTTTTGTTATTTAACACTAATGACAAGGGTAATTAGTATTTTCATACTATTTCCTTTTAATTATCTCATTTAATTCATATTTAACACTAATAATTATTTCCACAATTATGAAATCTTTCCATCCACGATTAAGAAATATTTTTTCGTTGTTGACTAATAAAAATTTTTGTTTTAAATATTAGTGTCATATGTTTCCATTGTTCTATTGTAGTGTCATATGTTTCCATTGTTTCATGAACAATATATTAATTTCCATTGAATGTCATATACTTTCATTATGTCATTGCAGTGTTATATCTTTCCATTGTTCCATGAACAATATATATTTATTTTCATTATTACATTGCCAATGTTCTATGTTTTCATTATTCCATATAAGTTATTTGTATTCTCATTTATTCACGATCAGTGTCATCTCCTTGTATTGTTTCATACACATTCTTATTATTTACATTTTCCCAAACTAATTCACAAGGCTTAAGACATAAGCACAACTCAAAACACGAAGTGACCTCAAATATTCTTCTCTATAATCACTTTCCAACCATATTAACAAAAATCAAACAAATTACAACACCAATGACATTAGTATATGTGGATTTAATGGTGCATGTACGCAAATTCATATGGAGTTTTACAACTTTTCATGTTCCA